>JBAJMU010000010.1:3808848-3859829 GCA_037952995.1 Hyposoter didymator
TTATCTATTACCTGTTACACAAACAAATCTTTTCTCTCTAAAAATCACGTTGGTAATAAGTAATAGAGTTGATCTTGCCGTCTAACGCCAAAAGAGGTATAAGAAAATTACGGTCTTTCCTAAATTTTATACCCGATAATAAACCCCAAAAATATACTATTCGCACCTCTCTCCGATAGATACGATTCTGAAGTGAACCATACTGCAGAGAAAATTTTTGAATCATTTTTTTCTCGTTCCATTTAAGCATATTTTCAGTCTTTACATTCAATATGCATAAATTGGCAGCCACCGAGGAAGGTGTCTAATCTTAAGTGGGGAGGTGTCACAATCGACGTGATAATTTTTCTCAAAGACTATACTTTCCTAAAAGACTATATCTATAAGCCTCGTGCCGTCCGAGCAGAATCTCTCGAGCAATAGAGCATGGTGACCCTTGCACCCATTAACACTGGCACGCCCTTTGACAGTCGATATTCCCGAAACCGGAAGCATCTCCTCTTCCAATTGGATCATAATTAGAGACGAACATTCTTAATATCTTTAGTTCTAAGAAATCCCAATATCCCTACCATTTTGCTCTGATTTTGCCAGCTATAAAAAGGCCCCGACGAACCACAACGATGCCTTCTGTTCGCACCTAGCGTCGCGTCTATATGGTCAGCCGTAGTTCAGACTGTCCAGTAATTAAGTGTAGAATCTCTGCTTGAACTTTCAACTCTTTACTATAAAACAAAAACAAAGTTATAATTCAACGAAGTAAGAAACTCATCGAAACCAAAGAATATTGTATCTCTTCACCACCACCGAATAGAACACGTAAGACTCAACCAAAGAGACATCTCCCCGGTAACGTAACCATTTCTATTGTATCGAGTTTGTATTACACAATTTATATTTACTATCCCCTTTGCTTTCATTAAAGAAGTGCATAAAGAACCTCTAATCTCTTTCTTCACGAACTACACCTTTTCCCTCTCCTAGTCGCAATCTAAGAGATAAAAGGCAAGACTTCTCGAGGTCTATCAGTGTGCGCCCACCATACTCTTCGGAGTATATCTATATACACGCACTGCGTATACGTTCTGATAGGAAAAGCTTATGGAACATAGCGTTTACCGCTCGACGCTCAAATATCCGACCTTTCCTCCACGTCACTCGGACGTGACATTCTGATCGAGCGAAAAATAAATGGATCGAATAAGTTACTGGAGATGGATAAAAACAAAAATCAACAAAAATATTGAGAAGATGGAGGGGAAAATTCCATACTGTTGGATAACCAAAAATAATTTCGAATAAAGGAGACCATTGGTTAACAAAAACTGGACAAACGACATGAAGGGTCAAGGAAACATTAATTAATAATTTTTTCAAATTCTTACGCGATCCGCGTTTATGAAATCGAACGATAACCCACGAATTGATATAAGAAATTTATTCCAAATGAACTGGTGTTTTATTTTTAAATTGCTCAAGTATAAAAAAATCTCTTTTTTTTGTTTAATTCACATTCGGTTAATGTTTGTTTCGGTATTCGGGTACTCGCGATAGAAATTCAAGATTTCGATTCCGAAACTCGATTCCGAAAAATTCATTCCAAATGAACTGGTGTTTTATTTTTAAATTCCTCAAATATAAAAAAATCTCTTTTTTTTTTAATTCACATTCGGTTAATGTTTGTTTCGGCATTCGGGTAATCGCGATAGAAATTCAAGATTTCGATTCCGAAACTCGGAGCAGCTAACAGGTGTTTGCTCGTGGAGTGCGCGATCACATACTGGAAGCCCTACCAAGAAGCGATAGTAGGTTCGGGACCAATGCTGAGCGAGAGAGACAGAGAGCAGGGAGGAAAGAGAGACAGAGAGAGGGAGCGCGAGAGAGATGAAAAAGATGCGCCATGCAAACACGAAAAGGACGCTATACGGGCTTTTCTCTCTACCGCGCATAAACCATCCTGATAATTATTTATAATCATTAGAAAAAAAAACAACACGATGAAAACTTTTAATATAAATACGATATTCGCATTTTTCACTCACCCCGCGTAATGCTTTATAAAATAAACGTTATACTAATTCGAACTATTCTTTTTTCATCGTTGGCCAAAGTATGGCTCAGGCGTAATAACAAGTGAAGGCGAGTAGCAACTAATACGAAGTTTGATAAATATTCCGAGCTACGGCTGCAACGGCTCCGCGTAGTGAACTTCATTGTTAAAAAATCACAATGATTATTATCACAATGGCGTGTAATCATTGTCCGATGAATTAATTTTTCTTTTTTTTTTTTTTGGACAAAAGGTCGTTGATCGCATGAAGAATTCGTTGACCCAGTCGACGATATTTCAGTTTGTCGTTACGGTTTCACGAGGTTCTTGTCGGATCCATCAGAAATAAATTAATCGATAGTAAAAAACACCGGCAAGGACCGATGAGAAAAATGCTGCAAATTGAAATTTGCAATTGGCTTCCTCATAGAGGAAGCTTTGAGCATCGTGCAACTTGAGCAACTTGAGGAAGCCATTTGCAAATTTCAATTTGCAGCATTTTTCTACTTTCTTGTATTTGCATTTAAATTCAATCATTCCAACAAGTTTGCTCGAAAGTACAGAGGGAGTACTGACTACATACATAATATCTTACACGATTTCGATATTTTTCGAAAAACTAAGATTTTCGAAAAATTCGAAAACCCATAAAATTTAAACTGTCCAACCGATTATTCCTAAATTCAATACCAACCTCCCTATTAAGATACTCTATTTATAAAAAAAAATTGATAATAAATCTCGAAATTTGCGAAAGAGAGTGCCGACACAATTTTTTCGAAAATTTCGAAATGCCGTAGAGTTCGTATTTTTTGAGCTATTCTAACGAAATTTTCCGTGAACGAAGAGCTGGTCTAGATTAACATCTGTGCAAAACGGGAGCCATGTAGCTCAAACCGTTCTCGGGTTATAAAGTTTGAATTTTACAGTGCCAGAACATATACACACACACACACACATACACACACACATCCGGACATTTTTTGTAGATATGATTTTTCGACGTCTTGGGACATTTTAAGCACATTGACATTGGAAACTGGAAAAAAAAAAATTCTACCGTCACATAGCTTCCTCTGTGAGGAAGCAAAAACAATTTTTCAATTCGAACTTAATTTAAAAAGACGTGAATAATGAATTTCTGATCGAGTGAAAAATAAATGGATCGAACAAGTGACTGGAGATGGAAAAAACAAAAATCAACAATTTCTAACTCTGCATGAACGAAAAACACTATTAAACTTTTGCCAAACTTGAAATTTTTGAAAAAATTCATTGAGCAGAATGAAATGATGTTGACGAAATTTTCGAAAAAATAAAATAAAAACGTTGTTTACCCGTCCCGAGGTTGGGATGATTCATATTGGGCAAAAGCGTATAAGGAAAGAATCGCGATCAAAAGAAAGCCGATGCGTTTCATCTTGATGCTCATGTTCCCGAAGATTTTAAATTCCGTGTGTCGCCGCTGAAGATGCCCTTGAAAGCGTCGACGAACTCCCTAAAAAAAAAAAATAAAAAACCAGAAAAAAAACCAAAAACTTTAATTTCTATTTCTTTTTCCACCGGTTGGACAATTCGGTAAAAAAGAAAATTCACACTAGGAATGAAATTTTGTTAAAAGTCGTCGAAATTTTGTTGAATACGGTAAACTAAATATTTTTTGATAATTTCAAAATTTTCATTATTTTGGCAGTATAGTATTTGGTTTTCAACGGAATTGTCAGCGAAATTTACGAGTGGAACGACTAAAATTTCCATCCGAAGAGACTTTCTAAAATATTTCTTGCGTCAATGACACAATTTTTGGGATTATTAAAAAAAAAACGTTTAGCCGAACGTATCGAACAAATCTTTATCTTTTTTAGCAAAATTTGGTTTTCAGCGCGTGGACCCGAAAAGATAACGAAGAAATCATGTTTTTTTGTCGAGCCGTTCACGTACCTTGCAAAAGAAACAAATTAGTTCGATTAATTTTGAAAAATTGCTCGAGACGCTCGATTATTGTGACGGTCGCGACGATACGAATCCCTTTGGAAATTCGCTGACCCACTGACCACTGATCGGACAACAGACTAGTTCTTATAGTCCAAGACCATAACCAAATGCCCTTAAGGGGGGATAAAATTTTCGATGCGTATCAACATTTCCCTATTTTTTCGCGAACGCTCGCATTTTACCGCAAACCAGGTGTTCGCGGAGACACGAGTCTGCATCCTTTGTGCACGGAGCAGACACCGTAAAAATAATTATTTCGTTTTTTCTATCGATTTTGCGAACAAAAAGATTGAATTTTTTATTCAGCTCTGAATGGAAAATGAATTTGTTTATGTACAGGACAACGAGAACTATGACAGTAGTGATGGAATTGATTTTTCCTTATATCGCGACTCGACACGTGGAGACCATGAATGGCATGAATCGTAGTGTTTACCGTGCGATGCTTCACGACCGACAATGAAGCGATAATTCTTCGTTCACTACGCGAGCTTGAATTCAAGAAATCGTGTACGCGTAGTGCGAATGGTCATTGCATGTGGGCAAAGGTAAAAAATGTCAAATTTCTCGAATACGCGCGCGAATGGCATGCTTGCTCTGCTTTTTAGGAAAGTTATTAAATATTCGATAATTCCAAGCGATCGCGGGCGAGTGTTACGTCGCGCGACACTTCCTCATATTTCGAGCGCATGTCGTGCTTCAGAGATGCTCCGTTGTTTTGAATTGAGTGAAAGAGATATGGGTCCGCCGAAGAGCTTTGAACGCAGCGCGATGAGTTATGATAGTTTAGAGAAATGTCAATGAGCATCGTTCTCGAGCAGCAGTTGCTGTTATTCTGATTGATCGCAAAAGAGACAAATTCACAATTTAAAAATGTATGGTTCAAATGTTTTTCTATTTGTGTAGTCAATAATATTTTAAAATTCACACAGTTGCGATTTTATTATAATGCCCGTACGTGATATGAATATAAATGGTCAGATATAATCGATATTGATTATCAATAAATAGTATAAAACTGAGACTTACGAAAAGCTTAATAAAGCTACTCATAGACAAATACTCTAATTAGCAATCGTGGTTTGAGAATATTCTCCGTTGATGTCTCCCAGCCGAATGTGTCGTTCGAGCCCTTTGACCCGAACTCCTCGATCGTCATCCAATATTCCCCCGCTCCAGGGTTAGCAATCCGGGCCTTCCGATACGTCCCCGAGTCGTCGATGTTTATCCCAGGGACTCTAAACATCTAGCCTAGCGCTGTTGCCAAGTGCGTATTCGTGGAATGTCCACTCGACGAAAATATATTGACTTCATTTGATTTTTATATTTTTATTGTTAATTTATTTTTATCAATTTTTTAAATATATAAAAATATAATAATTTTATTTTTACTTTTTATTTTAGTTGTTAATTTATCTTATATATCAAGTTATTTAATATAAAAAAAAATAATTATTTTTTATGTTGTGGATAAATGACAAAAGTCTACGTGCCGAAGAAATGGATTGAACAAAAAAAATGTTTCGATTATTGTATCGAATAGTCAATAGAGAAATGAATTGTTTTCATTGTTTCAAAGATCTACGTATTTTTCAGTTATCTCTATAATCTCAAGTGCGCAAAGCCCATCCCGAATTTTCATTGGGATCGAAGCCCACGTCGATGCGAAAACAAAAAGAACATTTATCAGTTTATTTCAAATAAAATTCGTACTGCGGCATGCATGTCGCGATCGAAGCCGTCGGGAATCAATGATTTCGCATTTGTTTTTTATCTTTTCTACAATGGATTTCGATCAAAGTTCATCGGACCTCCCAGAGCCGCGATATCTCATATTTTGCTATTATGATTCGTCATTTCGAGCGGCTTTGTCCTTTGGAACTTGGAACTACGACTACGAGCAATGTTTGTTTACGCTACAGCGCGACTGAAGACTGACTGAAGACTGAACTGAACGACGCTCGCTGCTGCTGCTGGCTCGACTAGGCGACACTTGGTCTACCGAACGCAGCCCCACCACACGCGCCAGCGAGACGGACTGTCGCTCATGTCCGTGTCCGTGCTTGTCGCTGTTGTCTCTCGCCCTCTCCCCTCTCTCTACCGTATTCGCGCCTCGCCTTGACGATTGACGGGTTCGTTTCATCAAATAAAAATTTGTGTTTTTAATAAAAACTATTTTGATGTCCCGATGCCACTTCATTTTTGTGCATGTATTCAAAAAATAAGTTTACCTCGACAATTAAATATTGACTCACAATGTGGGCTTTGCGATAAGAAACAAAAATCCACTAAATCTATAGAAACAACAGTTTTGGAAAACTCAAAATATGATGCTGAAGCATCGTGAAAAAACTGATATGAATCTTTAGATGGAAACATCGCGGCCATGCAATCAAATTACATTTATATCACGAGAAGTTTTTCCACGCCAATGTAAAATCGACATTTGCGTAGTCATTGCAATTCAAAATACAAAACTGCATATCGAGGATCCAAAAATAGTTTTTCATGGGAATTCGACTCAGCAGAGCAGAAATTTTCAAAGTTCGATCGTTTCTCATAGCGAACAGTAACAATTGACGTTTTCAAATCGAAAGAATATATGCTAAACAGCCTTATGACGGTTCTCACAGTAATCACGAATTTTGTTTCCGGGACAAAATTGGAAAAACGATTTTGTGATGAATTTTAACAAATTCAAAAATGAACTAGAAATGTCGTTTTCCGATTTTACACCGGAATTCGAAAGTCTGTGGAAAGGGCAATTAAGATTTTGCAATGTTTTCGGGCATATATGTTTTGATATGACATCGGGACGATTTGAATCTCCCAGTAACATCGACCGAACGGTGTCGTACACAAAAGTTTTTTTCGCACACAATATTTTCATTCGACATAAAGAAAAAGTTTTGTGCAGTATTTATGAAAATTCAACTTTTATTTCGATACAAAGTACAAAACTCGAAAATAACGGTTGCGGGCGGTCGTAAACGTAGATTGAAATATTTATATTAGCATAAAGTTACGTTCACACGAAGGAGGAATGCGCTTACGAGTATGGGCCAATACGAAAGCAGAAATTCGCCAACGGAGTGGAAAAGGAGGATCGTGATTGGTCCATTCAAAGTTGAGACATGAGAAAACGGAAATTGTGATTTTGAGGTTATGCCAGGAATGCCGAACGGGTAAAGGATTTGCGAACACCTAGATGGTTATTTTTTTTTTTTATTACCGGGTATGATTCTCGATCGGCGGTCGGGCCACGAGGGGGAAAGGGGAATCCGCCATTGATATTTGCCGAGACGAAAAGGCTTGTGGGCTTAATCGTAAGTAATGATCAAAAAGGAATGAATTAATTTGAGAAAAATAAAAATAATAGCAATTTCGAAATCGCAAGAGTTTGAATTGACAATAATGTGATCATAAATTTTCATCATATCGAAACTTTTATTACTCTGTAACTAAATCAATAGTAACGCGCGAAGTAAAAATCTTGTTTTCTTCGAAAGAACAAAAAACAAAAAAAAATCGAGCAGCACAGCGAACTCTTTGTAACGAGTTTCGCATGTAACAACATGCACAAGCTCAGCAAATTGAATTCTTCGATCGACATTATACCGCTTCAGGGGACAAGCGAAATAAACGCTAAAATGATACGAAGTGCCGCGGATCAAAATCTTCCAAGGGATCCACGAATTCCTCGAGATCCGTTGATTATCTCTCGTGTACAAAAGGTAACATTATACGTTTTTGCCGCGTCGGATTGTTGTATTTTTTAATATGCATAACCACTGCGTGTTTAACCTCAAAAAAAAGATTCGAACGGCGCATTTGTACGAATCGTTGGAACGGAATGCAGACATCAACAAATTTCCCAATTCGATTCTAATTTTCCGTTTTTCGCATTTCAATGAAAAAACAAGCACAGCCCAAATTTTCACTTTCATATAAAATCGGCAGATAAAAAAAATCGTAAACTCTCAACATATCGTCCGTTTCGTAATTTCAAAATTTCGAAAATCTGCACCTGCTTGTCTTTTCAGTGAAGAATTGAACATTTTCGTAACAGCAAGTGAAATGAGTCGAGAAAAAAAAAACAAATTTCCATAAAGTATAAAATCGTTTTTCACAAAATTCAACAAGATCCGCGTCCGTTTGATAAAAACATTAAAAATTTCCTCAGCCTCGTTCCCCGCCGTAACGCTAGTCATGATTTTTATGTATTCCATTGGCAGTACATGTACGAGAATGAAGATAAAGTATACATAGACGTCAACGACATGGCAGACAGTTTGCAGAAAAGGTATCGAGAATATCAGACAAGAAAACGCAGCGGTTTCCGTGCAATGGTGCGTCGAGCGTACGACGAAATAACAGAAAATTTCAGCAAAAAGTCAGACTGCTCGGCTGACGAAGATGACGAGCAAGTGGAAGTCGAGGTGCGTTACTTTTTACGTCTCAATCGCAAATTTCATCAATCGGAACATTGTTGATAATCATAATTATTATTATTAATAATAATTACATTTTAATTCAATTCGAGATTTTAATCAATTGATTTTAATTAATAATTCAATGATAAAAATTGATAATGATATTGACAAATATTATTATTATTAATAATATAAATCCTTCAAGTACACACTGGGTCGTTTTGACCCGAACGAAATTCCATCACCTTTTGTCTGGCATTTGATGGCAACGAATATTTTGACATTTAATTTTCGTCGAAAAAAAAAGGGAAAATGCATGTTTACCGGAATACAACGGTTTGAAAAACGCCTTGGGTCAGATTAACCCAATATGCACTTTGAGGATGCGAGCAATCGAAGGGCTAACGAATATTCATTTTTGTTTGTATTTTGTAACGGTTAGTCGGATCCACAAAACGATTCGCTGAGCAAAGCGTTCATAAAATTCTACAAGAAGAAAATAGATTCACAGAACGGCAATACGAGCGACAAAGAGCTGATTGACATCAGCAGTGACGACGAAAGTGATAAACATTGCATGGAAAGCGTGAAAAAACCTCGCGTAGCCGAGGAGCCGGTGAAAAAAGCAATTTCACCGCCGAAGGAAACGGTGACGCAAAGTGCAGCGCCTTCTGAGCCGGAAAACAAAGCTCCTGAAACGGTGAGGCTCACGAAAATATTTGTAAGAAAAGATGAAACTGTGGATGAGAAAATTTCGAGAATTTAGAAAGAATTTTTTTTAGTCTCTGTGCTGATTATGAAATTTTTATTAGTCTGTTGAATCGCCAAAGACTGAGAAAACTGACAGCCCTGAGGACGAGGTTAGAACGAAGAAAAGACCGAGAGAAAAAGAGGACGACGGCAACGCGTCGACCAAGAGAAAAAAATCCGTCGCTACTAGGAGCGTCGAGGCTAAAATCAAGTTCGCTGACCTTGGCGGCAGCACTAAAGTCTTGGAAACCGTGTGCAGACTCCTCGTTCACATGCGACATCCCGAAATTTTCAAACAACTGGGCATATCGTCTCCGAGAGGATTTCTCCTTCACGGACCACCCGGATGTGGGAAAACTCTATTGGCACACGCCATTGCTGGTGTGAGTAAAGTTTTTCAATAATTATTCATTCTTCCATATTTTCACTCAGCATCGAAAAGGCAAAGCCAAAAAATTCAGAATTCATCGTAAAATCCGTGGAATAAAAAAAAAAAAAATTGCTGCGAAATCTTGAAAATGAGTTCCCAACTTAGTCGAAATTTGGAATCCCAAGTGTTCCAAGTTTTATAATGAAATTCACTTGATTGGAGTTGAGGAAGAAAGAAACTGAAAAAATCAGACTTTTCGAGCTTTTGTGTTTCGATTTCCCTTTCGAATTGCGTTTCTCTCTCGTTACAGGAATTAGGAGTGCCTCTGATAAAAGTTGCAGCTCCAGAATTAATCGCCGGAGTTTCTGGAGAGAGTGAATCTCGCATAAGGGAATTGTTCGAACAGGCACTCGCGGTAGCTCCTTGTGTCCTTTTCCTGGACGAGGTGGATGCAGTGGCAACGCACAGAGCAACGGCGCAAAAAGAAATGGAACGAAGAATCGTGGCTCAATTGCTTTCCTGTCTCGATGGTCATTACTTCAGTGAAAATTTTCTTTAAAATAACAAACTCGAAGATTTTTCAAGTCCAAATCGTTGGCTGACTCTCAAACTTTTTTCAGATCTTGGCACAAAGGAAAACGGCGAGACTGTGTTGGTTCTAGGCGCAACCAACAGACCGGAAGCACTCGATCCAGCACTCAGGCGAGCCGGCCGCTTCGACCGCGAAATATCACTCGGAATTCCCGATAAAACAGCTCGACAAAGTATTCTCGCAATTCATGCTGCGAAACTCAAGCTCGCGAACGACGTCAGCTTGGCCGACATCGCGGCTATCACGCCAGGCTTCGTCGGAGCTGATCTTGTTGCTCTTCTGACCGAAGCTGCCATGGCAGCTGTCAACAGGTTTGTTTACTAACTCCCCGAATATTTATCACGCGCTCTGAATAAAAATTTCATTGAATCATCGATTCTTCCAACTTTGACAAATTCAAATGCCATTCGAGCAAGTTCGCGTCGCCCGGGAGATTCAAATTCATCGCAGATGCGAGAAAATCCTTGAGGAGCTCAATTTCCATAAAATATATGGTCGAAGTGAAAATTGTGAAATTTTCACGCAATTTCTACGCAAAGAGAATGACGATTGGAAATTTATTGTTACGTAATAGAATCGGGACTCGACC
Source organism: Hyposoter didymator (assembly GCA_037952995.1). Taxonomy (NCBI): domain Eukaryota; kingdom Metazoa; phylum Arthropoda; class Insecta; order Hymenoptera; family Ichneumonidae; genus Hyposoter; species Hyposoter didymator. The sequence goes on from JBAJMU010000010.1 coordinate 3,819,628, forward strand.
ATCAATTTTCCACGTGGAAAAGTCAATTGCAAAAATCCATTTTCGAGCGAAACCCATTGAAAGTTTTTTGTTACGGGAATTCAGCGATTCCACGGCCATAAACGCGCAGCGGCAGTTTCTTCGAAAAACAAAAATTTCTTGGACATTGTGCTCGCGTTTAATGGGGCAACAAAATTTGAAAGATCTGGAGAGGTTTTCCGACTTCGTGTGAAATCCATTTGGCATTTTATTGAGCCGCAGCAAAATCGATTGAAACAAAAATAAATGTTTTTCCTCTTGAAAATCTTGCAGTGCGAGACACGCTCAAACTTCGTTAACGTTCGTTCATTTACAACTTGAGCCAAATTTCTTGGCAACCTTGGAATTTTCTTTTTTATTCGAGCGTAAAAATTTGAAAGAATTGCGATTTTTGAATATTATTTTTTCGATTTCAAGGGTTTTTGACTTGTTGAGAAACGAGGAACAAGCAAAGCCTTCGGCAAGCGAATCCGTGTCGGAAGTGCGAGAGGTTGATGAAGTTTTAGTGGAAAATGGGATGGAAGGTTGCAGCACCGAGGCGGAAAGCGGAAAAGAAGTTACGAACGGTGAAAAAAGTCTCGCTGGAGAATCGTCGACTTGCCAGGACGACTCCATCGGCGTGGTCAAAGTAATCGAACCCGAATCGACGACAGTCACAGTCACAGAAACAGAAGCTCCGATAAATAACAGTTCGGACAAACTCACGAGTTTGCTCACGTGGCTCCATAACGACGCTCCTCTGTCGCCGGAACGCTTGGCTAATTTGCAGATCGAACGATGTGACTTCGACAACGCTTTGAGGGTCGTTCAACCCTCTTCCAAAAGGGAAGGCTTCGCTACTGTGCCTGATGTCACGTGGGACGACATCGGATCCCTTCAAAACATAAGACAAGAATTGCAAATGGCTATCTTAGTGAGTTCAACAATTTTTCACCCTTTTTCATTTTTATTTTCAACCACAAGTTCATTTTTCATTTTCCCCGATCGAACGAGTCTTACGATATAAATCATCAGACACGAAATGTCCTTGAGACGCTCTATCACTTGCTCGGTCGGTAAAAATCCTGCTACACGTTTTATTTCGAGAAATCGAATATTTCAAGAAAAATATTAGTAACACGTCGTTCCCCTTTTACCAGAGAAGAAGATGTGACTTTTTTTTTTCTCAAAATATGAAGGGTCTCTCAGAAAACCGTGTATGTACTTTTTGGTTATCTCGCTCTCGCGGTCATAGATCCCTTTGAGCAGTCCCTTCGCATGGCAGTCCCTTTGAGACGCCCACGAATATGGAGCAAATTTGAAAACTGAAATATTTCGATTCCATTCGATCGACAGAAATAAAAAAAACGTTGTAGCTCAGATTTTCCATTCTGCCAACAATTGAACGAATTTCAAAATTTATTTCGACAAAAAGTTTTTTGATATTGACAAACTAATGAGACATTTCTTGAAATATAAAAATGTTCACTAATTATTTTGAAAAAAAAAATCGAAAACTTACGTTACTTTATTCGTTTCGTTTATTCGTTAATTTTTATTCGTTTTTTATACTCGGTACACGCGCTTTTTGGTGTCTCGTCGTTTCTGACGAAACTCCGATTTGTAGAAATAGGGAAAATAGAGATTAACAGTTGGTGATCGAATTACAGGCTCCTGTCAGACATTCCGAGCGTTTCGAAGCTTTTGGCTTGAACGCACCGACCGGTGTGATGTTGTGCGGTCCTCCAGGCTGTGGCAAGACCTTATTGGCTAAAGCGATAGCCAACGAGGCTGGAATTAATTTTATATCGGTCAAAGGACCCGAGTTGCTGAATATGGTGAGAATCATAAAAAATAAAAAAGTCGAACCGAGTTGATAAATGTAAAGAGGAACTCTATGAATAATTGGGATTTTTTAGTACGTCGGTGAGAGCGAAAAAGCTGTACGACAATGTTTCGTGAGAGCGAGGAATTCTGCTCCGTGTGTTATATTTTTCGACGAGCTCGATGCACTCTGTCCGAAACGATCGGATGGTGACAATTCTTCAACGTCGCGAGTCGTCAATCAAATGCTCACCGAAATGGACGGTGTGGAAGGACGCAAAGGCGTTTACCTTATGGCGGCGAGCAATCGTCCCGATATGATTGATCCAGCTGTTCTTCGACCTGGTCGACTCGATAAAATCCTTTACGTTGGTTTACCGACTGCCACGGATCGGGTGGACATTCTCAAGGCGCTCACAAAGGTTAGAAGCTCAAAAATCTCTCGATCAAGCTTTCTCATCCACGCGCTTCAACGAGCGTCAAAGATTTTTCAACTTTTTTATACCATCCGTAATAATTTTTCAAATTAGTGTCGTAACTCAATTTGCCGAGTTTGCCGTTTGGATTGTAAAGAATGAAAGAGAACAATCGTGTAGAAATGATTTAATTTTTAGGCAAATTCTACCGTGGAGAACGTCAGTTTTGATGAAAAAAATAAAATTAAAATAAAAAATTCTAATGCCCAAGAAATTTGTTTCAAAATTCAATTTTTCGATTTTGAATTTCTTCGTGGACTTCAGTCTCGATCGTTGTAATTTCGAACCCGTAGAATCTTTGTTACATTCGTCATTTTTGGAGTAACGGGGAGTTTTTTATTTTTTTATTTTTCAGAACGGCACGAAACCCAGATTCGAGGCGAGCGTAGACCTCGAAGAAGTTGCCAAAAGCGCCAACTGCGAAGGATATTCAGGAGCAGATCTAAGTGCCTTGGTTCGGGAAGCTGCTACTGAAGCATTGCGAGAATCCATGAGCGAGAACCTCGAAGAATCATCCGGAGTTACCGAGGTTTCCATTCGTCACATTAATGTTGCGTTCGACAAAGTGAAGCCTTCGGTACACGATAAAGTAAGATCGTTTTTTATACAAATTTTATACTATTTACTCAAAATGTTATGAGAATTCTGGCTAAGATGACTGATCACTTGAAATCTTGCCATTGCGAGTGCGAGAAAGAAAACTCCAATTTTTTTCAATTAAAAATTTTCTACACCGTTCCACTAATAAAAAAAAAAAAAAAAAAACATCATTGAAAAATTACAATTTTGGAAAATTTCGAGCTGAGGTTTGGTGACTGATTAGTTGAAATCTTGCCTTTGCGAGTGCGAGAAAGATAACTCCAATTTTCTTCAATTGAAAATTTTCCACGCCGTTCCACGGATTTGAAAAAAAAAAAAAAAAACATCGACAAATTCAATTTTCGAAAATTTCGAACTGAGGTTTGGTGACTGATCAGTCTCGACCTCGAGCGGCCAATGTCCATAGCAATAACATTGGCCAGGAAAATTCGGATCCTTTTATTGTAATTTTTTTCCTTTTTTTTCAAATTGAATTTTCCAAGAAGATTTACAAAACGTTTTTTATTTGGCTGTGGCTACTCGTCCGGATAAAGCAGATATCATTGGATAAAGCGTGTCCGGACGAATATTATTCATCCGACTATCCGGACGACTAGCCACTGCGTTTTTATTTTGCTGTGAATTCAAAAATGCGATAATTAGTAATCGCATGAGTTCAATAACGAGAAAACTGATAAAAACATTAACTGTGCAAAACGAAAGGAGTTGAAAATACGAAATAAAAAGGTTTAATCTCTTTGAGGAACTCAAAATAAACCACACAATTTGCATTAGTATTTTTTTTTTAATTCGAGTCAGGAAAATAACAAATTTATTAGATTTCCTTTATTGAATCATTTCAAATGTTGAAAACGATTTCTTGCTAATTATCAAGGTATTCCGATCGAATTTCATGCGATTTTTCATTCAACTCAGATTTATTTTTATCTCCTCCCGCAAAAAAGAAACACAGCGTCGATTATTTTTTTTTTTTTTTTACACAGCACTGTTTCAGAATGAAAAATGTTGAACGATAAAACGATAAAATAAAACGGAGCTTTTTCTGGAATTTTTTACGAAAACGGGAAAAAAAATTTTTGCTTGTTGCAGGACGCGAAGCACTACGATAAATTACGAAAGATGTATTCGCCAACGAGGAAATCACCGGAGATAGTACCGATGGATACTCCAGTGGATACGCCGATGATAGACGCAACGATGGAAGCTATGGAAACGTGAGATCGGCAAACTTCTTTTCTTTCGATTCTATTAATAAAGTTAGATTCATGTGTATTTGTTAATAAACGTGTACTTCGTGGTATCGATACATAAAAAATGGTAATACCGTTTTCGTTCCCTTCTCGTTTGTTCCTTCAGGCCCGATTAAATAATAAATAAAAAAAAAACAAATGACATGAAAAAAGCAAAACGAAATTTGACGATGGTGGGTTTTGAGTCTTTAACGTGTTCGAATAATTGAATAATTAACCATATTTTTTATAAACAAAATGACCGATTATTTCGAATAAAATGTTGAGAAAAAATGCATCTTTACACTTTGTACCAAAATACGACACCATCTTTTCCACTTTTGAACCGACACAGTACTCGGAAAAATATTTTCCAGCGCCAGTGTATTTTCTTTGCGTGAACGGAAAATATTCTTATTTTTTTTATTTCACAATTTTGTGCCACCGTTTCTCGAACTGATTAGTACTGAGGCTTCCTACAGCCTGAACCACTGTTGGACTCCGGAGGGAAAAAAAGGAGAATATGACTTTGAAATACTGCGGAAAGCTGCTCGATTGAAAATTGAATTAAAATATACGTCTTCGATGTGAATTCGCAGGTACCAAGAGTTCGAGATCCCACAATCCTACAATTCGAGAAGCTTTTGCTTGGTTTATTCAGTAGCTCGAAAGGTACGGTGTGAAAGATAATTTGCGATAAAAGTTTGAGGGAAAAAATCGTAAGGCTTGCGAGAGAACTCGATAGTTTTGTCTATAGAACGTCGATAAATAATTGAACGAGCTACGGAGGGCGTGAAATCTCTAGACTGTAAATTCTTTACGAAAGCTTCTTAATGCGATTCAATCGGGATTTTGAATTGAATGTTATTTTTCGTAAATCACTGGGCTCGAGGTTTCTGCGGGGAAACGTTTTGCAACAATTCCAGGCCAATTCGAAGAAAATTATCGTCTCGAAGCCTTGGCAAAGGGTTCGAGATTGCCAGGCTTACGTAGGTAATTCGCAAATTACTCGATGCATTTTTCATCCACACTTTTCTGTGAATCCCCTTGGGGATTGCAGCGAAAAAAAAAACCTCGAGTTCGATGATGCGATTAAATAAATTGCTCTGTACGAAAAGCTTAGTGCAGTGCAATTTCAAGGCAGGGGAGTTAATGCGTCCAACAGCTTGCTTGATTCGCCTGAAAGTATTCAGAAAAATAGTTCCAACACTGAAAGTCTTGGGCCAGCATGAGAGCTGCAACGAATTCGGGGAGATCGACGCATCGCGCAGCTCTCGATGCAACTATTACTTCTCTGAGGTGAATTGAGTTTTTTAAAAAATTGTTGAGCTGAGAAAACCTCCGATTACCCTAGCCAAGTTTTGTTGACTGTGAATTTTGCTCATCAATGGAAAATCGAACGTCGTTGACGTTATTTTTTAGTTTTCAATCATTTTTTCATGGTTTAGAGTTTTTACTCAAACGACTCGTGGCTTATAATCGCGTCTCTTTGGTATCCTTCTGGTTAATTGCTTTTTTTTGTCTCATCTTTTTTTCGCAGGTACTCGGGGCTTTGGGTTTCTGACGATGCAACTTCCTGGTTAGAAACAATATACAAACTTTATAACAAAATAGTAACTCTCGTTGTTTGCATATTCGCGCTCACAGTTTTTTTCGATCTCTGTTGCAATTACAACGACTTGGTAATATTAACCGACGACGGATGCATTCTTGCTGGCATTTCTGTTATTATCTTCAAAATTTACACTTTTCAAACGCGCTCCAAACGCATTAGAAACGTCATCGAAACGATTCATACTCCTATCGATACTCTCAATCGCTCTTCCGGTTAGTATTTCATTCATCTCACGAGCTTTCCGAATAAATCATTGAATTTACTTCACTCAGTGTAGAAAAACCTTCGACTATCTTTTCAAAATTCTTTTGTATGACTTTGATGTATTTTTCCAAAGTAGAAAGTCTCTTGTCATCGGGCTCGTGATTGAAATAAATTATTTATAATTCTGAAAACTTTTGAAAACATTGCCATTTCAGGTTCATGTGAGTTTTTTTTTTTTTATGGTTTTTTTTTAACTTTGCTGACCAAAAGCTATTTTTCTGTGAATATAAAAAAAAAATTGGTTTCTCGGTTGAATTTTCTGAAATTGATTCATTTCCGACGTAATGGAAATTTTTCTCTAAAACACGTGGCAATTTTTTTCATTTCTTGTCATTTTTGCTTCGGAAGCCGCGAGTCACTTTCTGTCTTCGTTTCGATACACTCGAAAAAATTCGGACACTATCACTCAAAAATCCAATGAGCACACTCTAGAGTCTTTGAGTGAAAAAATCATTTCGCGAACTCACCGAGGACCTAGAGTGTCAGGCGGTCAAATTTTCTGGGATGACGATTTATTTTTGCAGAGCCAGAAGTACGAAGCGTCGTGCAGACATGCAGTTTTTACGAGAAACTACTGCTCCACGGTTTTTGGGCAATCGGTGGAATTTTGTCAATAGCCTTGATATTTCTTGTGCCTGTGGAAAAAGGTGATCTACCGATTCGAGCGAAATATCCTTTCGACGTGAGAATATCTCCGATGCATGAAATTGCGTTTTCTCTGCAAGCTTGTGCGGTCAGTATCGGTTTGATGGCGATAATCGGTATGGACAGCATGGTTATCGGTCTCTACAAATGGATAAACGTGCAGCTCGTTATTCTGAGCGCAAATTATGAGAATTGTTTGAAATCGAAGAGCGAGCGTGCGGCACTAATTCCAAAAACTCTTCAAACCGGAGCAGCCTCTTTTTCCAAATCAAATAAATTTGAAAGCAACGGGAGGATCAGTCGATTCATCCCTTTCAATAAAAATGAAGCTCGAGTGGTTGGCGACGGTGACTCTTTCGTACATCGATTCAAAACTTGCATCCAACACCATCAACGACTCATCAACGGAGTTGACGAATTGAACGCTTTATTCAGCACCAGTATGAGCGTTCAATTATTCTCTAGTTTTTCCATGATTTGCTTGACTGGCTTTCAAGCAGTTTTGGTAAATTTTTCAATTTCTTTACTCACTTTTTTTTATGTTTATTCAAAATTATGTTAGTCGTGCTCATCGTTAACTTCACCTACACACCATTTAGTATAAACGTTTCAACTTTTGCATACGTTCGGTCCATCAGACCGACAATGATGAGGTACTAAAAATTGGTGTTTAGCAAGGGTCAACGTTGCTTAAAAAAATCAGTCGTCCGAGCACAAATCCTATTCGACATTTTCCCAAAAAAAAAAAAAAGTATTTTATTTCTTCCACGATAGGGTGCTAAAAATTTAACAAGTTTACTTAAGTTCGGTGTGTATCTCGGAGCAGCTTTCTCTCAGCTATTGAACTGGTGCTGGACCGGAAATTCGTTGGTGTATCAAGTAAGTACACCGAGGCACTTTTTAAACGACGAAGAATCGAATGAAAGTACTTTCATTCGAAAGAACGTTAATTGCTCAAAAGGTCTTTGGATATGAAATTACAAGATTTTTTATTGATTTTTTTTTTTGAGCTTTTATACAAACGTTAAGGTGATGGAGCAGTCACCTCGAATTTTCGAAATGAAAATTGTCCGTTGTCGTTTGACTAATCAGAAAAAGGCTCTGTCAGCGGACGCGGGACGATGGCAAAAATCCGCTGACAGGAGCTTTTTTTAATTGGTGAAACCGTGTCGGAAATATTCAATTTCGAAAATTGCAGCTATCTCTCTCGCACTCACGTGGCGAGAAAGCGACTGCTCCTTCACCTTAACATTTCGATTTTTCGAATGATTCATACGCCACAGGAACTCAAAAACATTTAACGTATTTCGCCAATATGTGATTAATCATAATGGGATATACAATTCGAATATTCAGAGTGCTTCGTTGTCAACGAGCCAATGGCTTTCTGGCTGGGAAGATAATCACACTCCCGAAGTTATTAATTTAGTCATCATTTCATTGATGCGATCGAAAAAGCCTCTGTGTTTGCAAGCTGGAAAGTTTTACATGATGTCGATGCAAACTTTAATAGCGGTAAGACTAATTCATCGACGAAAATCGTCCTTTCGACAATAAAGACGTTTTTTTTTTCAAGCAAAAAAAATGAAATTTTGTATTTTTAGATCTTGAGGAGTTCGTACTCGTTTTTCGCACTTTTGACGGAAGTGAGCAGCGTGTAACAGATCGCTTGAAAACGATTTTCGAGACGACTCGACCGATTGTGCGCAATTTCCGTTGGAATATTCAGAAATTCAAAAATCTTGCCAAATATTGGGAAAAATTAAAATCTTTGGATAAAACATAGAAAAAAAAATGAATTTTGGGAAAAAATTATTATTTTTCAATTCGCACACTTTATTCGTATAAAATGTAATAAAATATTCTTATATTATATAAAATATGGGTTAATGCAGTGTTATCGAATATATGAAAAAAATGAATGATTACGAACGATTTTACATTATTCTTATTGACAATGAAGACTTTTTCAAATCGTCCAAATGCGCTAAGCTACTTAATTGTTCTATCACGTCACCACTTTCCAGTTATTTTAATATTTGACCCTTGTCTTTTTGCGATGACAGTTTCATTATTTTTTGCCGCTTTGTTTTATCGGCTGGGCTGTTTTTGTTTCGGTTATCCATGGGTGTGTTAAAATTCCGTCTAAAGGCATCCTATGCGCGGGTTCGATGACCAGCAGCTTCAGCCAAAAAGAAGAAAAAATTCGAAATGAATGTAATGATGAAAATTTGGAAAAAAGTGCCAAGATTTTTTAGTGGAAGGATGAATGCCGAAAAATGTGGGAAATATTGACTTTTCAATCGCGTGATACAAATAATATTTAATCGCGCAAGTAAAATTGTTGAAATTTCCAATAAATATGTCTTGACAAATAATATTTCGGCTTTATTATGAATCCCATTACGTGCTATAAAGTGACTATTGAGCGACTCACTAATTTAAGCGAAAAATTATTCAGCAAATTGCGAAAAAAAACAAAGAAATCGCTGGGAAATCAGAATTTTGAAGAACGTGAAGTTTGTCGAGCGTTTTGCAATAATCAAAGAGATAAATCTGAGCGCGAGGAGAAAATAAAGTGAGAAAAAGATTTCCCGAATTACCTTGGATATAAAATCCCTTGCACCTTCGCTCACGTGGTCAGGAAACCTGTATTGAGCTTTTTTGATCTTGTTGTAAGTTTCTTCGTATGTTTGAGCAAGGAAAGGTGGATTTCCGACGAGGAACTCGTAGCACAAGACACCGACCCCCCACAAGTCAATGGTGTGACTGTGGGTTTTGCCAGCGACCATCTCGGGCGAAAGATAATCGAGTGTTCCACACATGGTATGACGTCTCGACGATGGTGCATGGACGGACCATCCAAAATCCGCCATTTTCAGTTCGCCCTGAGTCCCGATTAACAAATTTTCTGGTTTTATGTCACGGTGTATGACACCCTTGCTGTGACAATATTTGAGCGCGTCAGCCAATTGATAAATGTAGTTGGCCGTCCTGAAAAAAATTGCAAAAGCGTCATTAGCCTTCGATATTATTTTTCGATTCCCCTCAATAATCTATACGCTTTTTCTTTTGCACTTGGCGTTGAGCCGCTGACACGTCTCTTGACTATTTTCATCATCAATTCCATCATGAGAACTTATGGGCTTATGGGAAATTCTTATTAAAAAAAGTGACCGAATCTTCTTACTCTAAATAAATAAAATCATAATTTCGTCTTTATTTTCATGTGAAAATCTTATCCAAAAATAACCGAATCTTCTTCGTGGAAAAAATTTAAAAATACAAAAAATAATAATAAAATTAAATAAAATTAAAAATAAAATAATTTGTGTTCATTTTTATGTGAAATTTGTCCTAAAATTAACCAAATTTTCTTATTCTAAATAAACATGATCAACAAAAATGGAGTGAAAAAAAAAAAAACTAAAGAACTTACTGTTCTTCGGTGAAACGTTTATTAGGCTGGGCCGTCAAATGTTTGTATAATTCTCCGCCAGGCGCATACTCCAAGATCATGTATATCCTTCGATCGTCATGGAAATACCCGTACATGCGTAGTATATTTGGATGCCTTGTAAAAATTCAAGAACATTTGTTAATAATCAAGAAAAATGAATTCTTTTTGTATCCTTGAGTTTTATTCCTTCCAATTGAATTCTATGCCATCGAGGGATGAGGCAGCAGTTTAATGGCCAAGTTTTTCAAGTAGTTTCTCTTTTCAATGTCATCAGAGGGTTCGGATTAATTAATTCTGCAAATTTGCAGGATTTTTTTTGTTTGTAGAATGAAAAAATCGGTTTTTTACCTCAGATGCGTTTGGATTTCAATTTCTCTACGAACTTGGTGCTCCACGTCAGCCTGCTCGATCTGAGACTTGAATAATACCTTCATGGCCACTACGTACTTTGATTTCTTCTCGCGAGCCAAGTACACATTGCCGAATTTCCCTTTGCCGAGCGGTCGACCAATGTCAAAGTCCGTGAGGACCCACCTCTTTTCACCGTCTTTTTTTTTCTTTGTTTCATCTGTATTTTCGCTGCTTTTTGCTGGCACAGTCTTGTTAGCTGCTTCCGGTTTGCTCGCCTGCGAATCCGTCGGCTTTGGGGCAACGGGCACTTTTGGCGGAGGCATAAGTTGCGTCGCATCTTTTTTTTGGGATTTAACTTCCGGCGAGGACGGATTGGCCACTATTGTTTTTACAGGCTTTGTGGCATCCGCCGCGACCGACTGTTGCGGCTCCCCATTTTCTTGAGGTTTCAAATCTGTCAGAACGCTCGATGTTTTTGATATTCTCAACTGCTTGAAATTGCTCGTTGTTGTTTTTGCCAAAGGCACCACTCGGGGTTGTTGAATGTTCTCTTTTCCCTTCAACATCGCATGCGCAAACCTCTCCTGGTCAGATTCTGGTGAATCAATGTATTTTTAAACTCTCGATACAGAATTTTGAATTGTCTGAATTTTCCATTTGCCATTTTATTTGTCAATTTTTGTGAAATATTTGATTTTGGTTGTTGAGGAACCTGAACTGAAGCATACAGGGGCCTGGGAGACCCAGGACAAAATTGACCGAAAATTGAGAATTTTGTCTGACTGGAAATTCGCCTATCGTTCCTGACGATTTTTTTTTTGCAATCGAAATTTTTCATCTCGGTAACACTCGAAAAAATGCTACGAATTTATTTCGGACCCTTGATATTCATGAGTTTTTTACTCGGCTGCAGTTTAAAGACACACCTCGAACCCGCTTAGGGGTCCCGAAGTCCCATTTTTTAATAATTTGGTGTATATGACAAAAGATCGAGGTCGGGATAGAAGAATGAAATGGAGAAAATGGAAAAAACTTACTTTGGTGGAAGAAAAGCGGAGGTAAACACGATCGAGTTCGTGTGTCAGCGCCGTTCGATGTTGTGTCGAAGGGACAACGATTTTCTAGTGACTCCGAGTCTTGAATAAAAAAAACGAAAGATTCGAGATTTATAATGATTTTTGTTGATTTCGATATCGAATCTGATGAAAATTTACTCCGCGTACTTCCAAGAATCGTCGTGTTCAGAATAAATACTCGTTTTCCTCACTCGATCCGATACAACATTTCAAATATAACGAATTTTCTCTCAGCCGATCATGCGCGATACATGTCAACCATAAGTTACGAAGAAGAACTTCCAGTCGCTTCATCAATTGTTCCATTTTGCACGTGGCGCTATCTATTAAAGTAGAACCTGAGTTCCATTCGTCCTTATGGAAGCCGATGCAAGTCCATGATTGGTCAGGTCCGCTGGAGCCAACAAATGGGAGCAGAAGTTTTTTCCCGTACGTTCTTTTTCGTTGTAAATCGAACCAATCACACATGAGGATATTTTTTAAATCGTATTCCCCAACGAATTCAGACTTCAGACAAATCCGTGTACAGACATTTCACTCATTTCAGAAACATGGCGATATCGTTGTTTTTTTTCAACTCGCAGAATTCCTTGTAAAATTGACTGAAAAAGTGGTTGTCACGTTAATCGAATATTCTCTCATTGTACCATAAGCAAAAACCATGGATCTCTCTGCACTGCGAAACGTAAAAACTTTGTTTTAACCTTTAACGCCGATCATCAGAGTATCCTAACCTCAAAATTGAAAGATTCTCGCATTTCAAAAGGTATTTACATAGATTTTCCAACGTTTTTTTCATTACAGTTCAAAGATTTCTTACTGCTGTACAATCAAATATCGGAAACGTGCTTCCGGCGATGTGCAGACAGCACGATAAATCGAGAACTGACAAGCGAAGAGGTTCGTGAAATTCGTCATTTCCTCCGAGTGTGATTTTCGATAAGCACGAGTGTAAATACTTGCATTTTCATTTCAATCGTCGCATTTAGGACTCCTGCGTGGATAATTGTGTAGGAAAATACGTGAATGCTAATCATCGAATAATGGGGGTTTATATGGAAGTTCAATCGGTCATGGTCAACAAACGAATAAAAGAATACAACGAGACGCAAGCTGCAGCTCAAGTCGCAGCTCAAGCCCAAACTGTAGAACAATAGTATCATTTAAATCTATTATTATCAATAGAAAATAAATTGTTGTATATAATTGTTACATTTTATTAAAAATATCAGAAAACTATCGTTTCTAAGACTTTTCCACAATTATGAGACATGCTGCTATACAAATTCACTAACAACACGATCAATTTCTATGTCCAGTTTCGTAAAAGTTGATCGCCAGACTAGCAGCTGTGACCTTCTAATTAAAAAAAAAAAGTTGAAAGTGATAAAAATTCCAAACGTCGGCCCATCGCTGTGTTAAGTATTTTTTATTTTCGAAAATTACGAAAATTAAAAGAAAAAAATCGACATGCGTGCAGCAAGCGTCTATACTTCACCTAGTTCATCAGAAAAGTAAATGTTGAATGTATGAAACACCAATACGAATATCGTTTTTCTGGTTCCCCGTATAGCCTCTGGAAAATTTTATTCGATTTTTTTCTTATCATAATCTAAATCTACTACTATAGCAAATTGTATCACTACACTTGAACACTACACGGAGAGAGAATTATATGAACAAATTTTCTGAGAAAGTTTAGCAAAGACATAGTAAGTTTTCATTTATCTTCTATCGGAAATGGCGGAAATTTTGACATTTTTCGCCCAATTTCAGATGGAAAATTAGTATTTTGTATTTGGTAAAATTTCTCAGAGGGACGATATGGTACCAGGGAATCATGTTGGCATAGTAATTTTTAATATGGTTTTCTCTCCGTGTATTTTTAAAACCGACAGTACTACCTTAAGAAAGGCTAGGGCTTAATGAAGTTGTATGAAATGGTCCTGTTCGGTGTGGACCAGGATAAGTCGAGTGAAATATCGACAACGGTAGCGATACGAAAAGTGAGATTCACAGAGATGTGATTTCCGAAATCCAGTATCGATATCGTGCCACCTCAGTGAAAACCGATGGATAATCTCTCGTGCAAGAAAATGTATTCCTCCAAGAATCGAGACCAACGAGAGTGTGGTTGACGGTGAGAGGTCCACCGGAGTCACCGGCACAGACTTTGCCCGAAAGCGGTTGAGCGCAAAGTTGTCCGTGAGGCACGTTGTTGCTGCTCTCAAAAACGGTGGTTAAGTAGGCTCTGCACTCTGGCAGGGGCATGATTCGCATTGTTCCGGCTTTAAGGTCGAAGCCGAAATGATCGGCTTGTACATTAATGGCACCCCAGCCACTTGCAGTTGCTCGTGAATTGGCAAGGGTGGGCAGAGCTCGAGTGTAGAGTCGAATCGGTTGTCGGGTAGCATCCAAATCGAAGGGTTCCAAAATTCGTAAGAGAGCGATGTCGTGGACGGCCACTTCCGTAGCTTCATGCCGCGTTTCGTAAAGTGGATGACAAATTTTATCGATAATCGTATGTCGCGAGCCTTTTCTATAATCGGACGAACCGGCCGAGACGAATGTCCGCAATAGTGATGCCTCCGTCATGTCGCACACGCAATGTGCTGCAGTCACCACCCAATCGTAAGAAATTATACTTCCACCACAAACAGACATAATCTCATATCCCCAATGAAGCACTAAGCTGACTTGCCACGGAACATTCTCAATGCTTGTATTGGTACCGTCAACCATCCTGGAGCTACGGGACAGCAACTTTTCAACTTGATGACCTTGGCTCTCTCGCAATCTGCCGCCTGCAAAATCGAGAAAAAACCAGCCGTCACTTGGGGCAGTTACACATTCTCCAGAGTGGATCTTTACAGATAACTGGGTAACTATACTATTTAGTATGGGTATACTAAATTTTCGAGAGCACGCGGTGTGTATTCTGGCCACTTTAGGAAACAGTCGGGTTTAGAAAGTTTTCTAGGCTTCCAAAAAGTCTGAAAAAATTCTGGATTATTTATTGAATTTTCTACTACATGGCCCAGTAGCTATTAATCCCGAAAAATTGAGGGTAGCCGAAGATTACCCTCCATTCATAAGATAGAATTTCGAGTTTGAAATTTTGACTGTTCCTCTAAAGACCCAGCATACACACGACGGGTTGAGCACTCCGTCAACGATTGCATTTCAGAAAATTAGTTTGCGAGAGTTAGAGCGACGACACGCTTTTTTAGAAATAATTCAAAATGCCGTGGAATTCGTATTTTTTTAACAATTCAAATAAAATTCTCAGAGAATGAAGAGCTTGTACAGATTAACATCTGTGTAAAATGAGAGCCCTGTAGCTCGAACCGTTCTTGAGTTATGAACGTTTGAATTTTACAGTGCCAGAACATGCACATACGCACACATCCGGCCATTTTTTCTAGATATGATTTTTCGATGTTTTGGGACATTTTAAGCACATTGACTGGAAAACTGGAAAAAAAAATGTCACTGTCACATAGCTTCCTCTATGAGAATGTAGAAATCACGTTTTCTTTATCGACTTTCCTAGTGCACAATTATTAACAAAGCTCGACGGTTTATTACCGAGAACGACCAGAGCGCAGAGTATCCTCAGAGTGTAGCTCTTCATATCGTTCGATCCGTTCTGCAATATTTTTTTCACTGAAATCTGATGCGATTTTGATATTTTTCCTGGAGGAAAAAAACGACTCGTTTGAGCCACGGATATGATGAAATAATCGTGTCCGCTCAACAAGAATTCACAAGACTTTTGGAGATGTAAATATAGAACTCGTTCTATTCGATTTCAATATGTTCCAACATAATTTGTAGCCGTTTATGCTCACGTTTCGGTGGGTCGGGACAGACGTGTAAACAAAGTTTTCTTATCGTGCGAAGCAGGTTTTTTTTTAAATAAAATATCGGATTTGATTTTTTCCACTTTGGCCAAAATTTCACGCTGAGCGGAGCATCGTCGTAGGCGTTCGTGAATAGCGACAGTTTTCTCGCTCGGCATCTGCTGCTCAAAGTTCAAATACATGGAAGAAAGCTCGTTTGCGCTTATCAGGACGTGGTGATTTTGATTTTCGACGACGAAACCGTCGTACCTCTCAAAGTGGCTGTTAAATATTACGAAATGTATATTGCAACCTTCGCTCGTTCTTGCCTCAAGGGTAATGAGCTCGAAGAATTCACAAGACCTTTGGAGATGTAAATATAGAACTCGTTCTATTCGATTTCAATATGTTCCAACATAATTTGTAGCCGTTTATGCTCACGTTTCGGTGGGTCGGGACAGACGTGTAAACAAAGTTTTCTTATCGTGCGAAGCAGGTTTTTTTTAAAATAAAATATCGGATTTGATTTTTTCCACTTTGGCCAAAATTTCACGCTGAGCGGAGCATCGTCGTAGGCGTTCGCGAATAGCGACAGTTTTCTCGCTCGGCATCTGCTGCTCAAAGTTCAAATACATGGAAGAAAGCTCATTTGTGCTTATCAGGACGTGGTGATTTTGATTTTCGACGACGAAACCGTCGTACCTCTCAAAGTGGCTGTTAAATATTACGAAATGTATATTGCAACCTTCGTTCGTTCTTGCCTCAAGGGTAATGAGCTCGAAGACACGAGATAGCCGGGAGGGAATTAAAAGGAAAGGAAATGATAGAATAGAGATCTCCAGATCTCCATTTTATCTCCAGATCTTTTGGAGATCTGGAGAAATCATAGAAAAGTTATGAGCTTCGTACGAGCTTCGGAAATGACATTCTCGAAAATTATTTCCCGGAAGACTCATTTACAAGGAGCACTTTCCTGAAACGTTGCGATAAAAAATACTTTATGGGTAATCCAGACAAATGTAACTTTGAACAGGGAGTAAGTTTCTACGAGCTGACGAAATTACCATGGGAAGTTGTTGATAACGAATTCTGACTTTTCAATCATTTCGAAAATACGTTTATTGCGAAATTCGGATGTCCCCGATATTCCGAAAGTCCCAGATAAAACTGCTAGAAAAAGAAAAAACCGTCAAACAAAAAATTGAGAGAACAGAAAAACAGTAAATTTATCGTATTTTCAAAGTTTGCCCATAATTCTGGATTTTCAACTCGACTATCTTGAAAGAAAGTCGCGTATTTTGTATAATTTCTGGACGATCTAGGGATTTGGAGTTTTCTTACTTCATTGAATCATTTTTTTACGATTTTTTGTATTTCGCAATTCTCTTCGGTACATTTTTTTTAAATTTCTGGATCATCTAGGGATTTGGGGATCGTAAAAAAACTATTGAGTTTTTTTTAATGCGTTCACGCTTTTTTTTTCACTATGCTACGCATCTCACAGGTTTATTCGATTTTTTCGCAATTATTTCTCGACATATGTACTAGAGATTTAAGAGTTTTATATTTTTACGTTGACGAATTTTTTTATTTAAACGGATACAGTGCTCGCTACAGGTTTCATACTAGCATCAATTTTGACAAGATTGCTCTTGAATATTCTTATCATATTATTCGAGTGATCGGATTTAGAGTGACGTTTTTTCCGAAATCCAGTATCGATAACGCGCCACTTCGGTGAAAATAGCCGGGAACTCGTTGCTGCGCAAATTACCATTCAGCCGGGAAACGATTCCTACGAGAGTTCCATTGACAGTTAGAGGTCCACCTGAGTCGCCAGCACAAAT
Organism: Hyposoter didymator; assembly: GCA_037952995.1. NCBI lineage: Eukaryota > Metazoa > Arthropoda > Insecta > Hymenoptera > Ichneumonidae > Hyposoter > Hyposoter didymator. The sequence continues at coordinate 3,836,854 of JBAJMU010000010.1, forward strand.
CGCAGCTGCCGGGGCTTTGGCGCAGATTTGTCCAGTCGGCACGTTGCTGTTTTTGTAAATCGTAGATAAAAAAGTTTTGCACTCCGCTACGGGGATTATTTTCATTTCGGTGGATTTGAGATCAAAGCGGTGGAGATCGTGTTCGGATTCGACGGCGCTCCAGCCACTGACAGTGGCCAATGAGTCAGCCACGGTGACGTGAGCGCGTTCGTAAAGTGGAATTGCTTGTAGAGTCGCACCCCATACGAAGAGTTGCTCGACGCGCAATAGACCGATGTCGTTCACAGCGACTTTCCTAGTTTCCGTCCGCTCTTCGTAAGCCTCATGAAGAATTTTCTCGAGGATCTTGTGTCGCGATCCTCGGGTGTAATTAGCCGAACCGGCCGAAACAAATGTGTACGGATCATCTTCAATGACGATCGAGCCAAGACAGTATCCCGCGGTAATGACCCATTCGGAAGAAATTATACTTCCACCGCAAAAAAACGACGTTAAATTTCCCCATACGTACACCAAGCCGACCTGCCATGGAGCCTTCTCAATGCTCATCAACGAGCCGTCAACCATCCTGGCGTTCCGCGATAGCAACTTCTCGGATGTTTGTCCACTGCCTCCCAGCCTGGCGCCTATAAAAGAGATTCGGAGAAAAAAAAAAATTAGCAATCAAATGTCCACATTTTGCAGAATCTTTTAAATGATTAAAAAAAAAAATCTGATTTTTAGGAAAATCATTGACTCCCGATTGTTCATTTTACGTCGAAAACACCGAAAACCTAAACTTCATCCAAGAAATCCGTGGCAACTCAAAAAAAAACATGTTTTTCCAACATCCCTTGCAGAAGGATCGATTGCTCGCAACGTGATTGATACGTAAATTGTTGAAATACTGAAGAAACTTGAAATTCGGTTGCCTACCAAGTGCCCCTGCAGCGCAGAGTAGCGCAAAAATAGAAGACTTCATCATTTTTTATTCTATCGAATAAACTAAATTGAATAGACCGGCAGGACTTAAATACTCCAGGCGTTAGCACAACACCCGGTATAATTACGAATCGTGGATTTGGCTAATCAACGAAGAACGAGAATGAAGCTTTAAGGCGGTCCGGGTAGTGATTATAAATTTATGCTTCTTTATCTTTATTAGCTTCGAATTTAATGAATCAAATCAAACGAGGACTCAATTTTATCTGCATAATCATTAGCCTCACAAAAGGCTGTGGAACAATATATATTATTGCCAAGCAATTTAGTAATAAGTTTCTCCATCCTCAGCTTAACAAATTCACCGCAAATTAGACGTCAGGGTTCGACTTCGCCCAGTCGACTCATAATGTGCGTATCGAGAGCCGAGTGTAAATCAACACTCGCCTTATCACTGTTATCATCAAATATCGAGCACGCAATCGGTGGTATCATACCTTGCCAAAAAGTACGTTTAATTCCAGTGCTGACTGAACACACTATTGGTAGAAATAGTTATTGTCTTGAACCTGGAGGACCGTATACTAGGCTAGGGGAACATCCAATTGATAAGATCATGTTAGAAATCGAATTAGGAAACACGTGTGTCGTCATGTCGAATGAGAGTTCGAGAGTCATGCCGGAATTGGTGGAGTTCCATGTAGGAGTTCGTAATGTTGGAATTTTTCGTTCCTATCCCTCAAAAATTCCTTAAAAATGATTTTCATAATTCGTCTGACGTCAATGATTATTTATGCGGGAATGATACGAATTCATTTATTATTTCTGCCATTTCTGCGGATCGTCATTCGTCCATGTGCAAAATCGATATTGAGATAACTGCGAAAGACAAAACGTTTCGATAGCGACAAACTGCTCGAAAATCGCAAAGAATTCTTCGGGAACTCGTCAACTCTGAAAAATTCAAAAACTTAAGGAAGTAAGTTTTTGGTTCATGAGAATCCGGCGTAGAGAACGAAAGCCAAAATGATTATGTCAGATTTGATTTATTGATCTTGAAAACCCCATCGCAGGAGCACGAACTTACGAGAGCTCTTTGGTTGGTCGACCCACCGTTCTTTCAGCCTATTATGACATTCCAAAAATTCTGAAAAACCGCGGGCTACAGTTGGAAATCTTCAACTTGGAACTTCAATTATAAAATGGTGAGAAAAGAAAACTGTTCCATCCGTTTTGATCCAATAAATGGACCGATCCGTCGTATCGTCATATTAAAAACATGAAAAAATTCAAAAAAATAAGAATTCAATAAAATTTGGTAAATATATCCTTTACTAATACAGTAGTAGTAGTGGAGTTTTACATGCATACCCTTGTTGGGTTTTTACATGGTGTGCTTTTTCGTATTTCCTCTATTTTTTTTATTTTTTTTATTTCCACTATTTGTTTGTTTTATTCCCACTGTTTGTTTTTTCCACTACACACTGTGGACCTACATTTTTTACGTGGGTTCCGAACCACAGAGAGTACAGCTAGGGACACTTGGAAAAATCCATTGGTGTCGGCGGAAATCGAACCCGGGCTCGCTGGGTGGGAGCCGGGCCCGTTACCGCTTCTCTTTCTTTAATAATATATATGACGATACAATTTTTTAAAGATTTTTCCACCACGTAGTCCTCGAGTCATTGAACACTCAAGTTCACGTGTATAAGCATAGAGTTTACATATATACAGGTATTCATCTCGTGCATAAAAAGTTCGATTGAACTCTCAACTATTCAATAATCATGTGGTAAAAAATTTGAAAAAAAAATTCCGTTTCTATACTTGATGCCAAAAAATGTTTTAACAAAATTTGTTAAAATTCCGATTATTTTGATTTCGTGATGAAACCTCATTGAGGGGGGAATTCACAGTGACGTCATTTCTGAAATCCAGTAGCGATAACGTGCTACCTCAGTAAAAACTGAGAGGTAATTCGTGCACAAAGAGCCATTCCTCCAGGAAGTAATGCCCACGAGAGTTCCGTTGACAGTGAGTGGTCCACCGGAGTCTCCGGAACAGGGAACTCCCGATAAGGGTTGAAGGCAAATTTGTCCAGCAGGCACGACACTGCTCTGATAAATTTCGGATAAGAAGTCTTTGCACACCGGGACCGGGGTTATTCTCATAGTTACTGATTTGAGCTCGAAGCCGAAATCACCTCCTTCGACGTTGATGTCGCCCCAGCCACTAGCGATCGCTGGTGATTGCGACAAAGTTGCATGAGCGCGAACGTAAAGGGAAATCGGTTGGCGAGTTTTACCGAACTCAAAGGGTTCTATGACTTGTAACAGAGCGATGTCGTTGACAGCCACTTCCGTAGTTTCATTCCGCGACTCGTATCTTGGGTGAGAAATTCTATCGACGATCGTATGTCGCGAGCCTCCTCTCCAATCAGCCGATCCGGCCGAAACGTACATTGATCCTGCGTGTTCCAACTCCTCGATGTCCACACAGTGTGCAGCAGTTATCACCCAATTGGAGGAAATTATACTTCCACCACAAAAACATATTGGGCTTCCTTCCGACTCGTGCACCAAGCTGACCTGCCATGGAACTTCTTCAATGCTGAGCTTCCAACCTCCGACCATCCGGGCACCACGCCCCAGTATCTTATTTTCCGACGTATCTCCGGTGACCTCCAATCCACCGCCTGTAACATTCCATTTTACACTTTTTTCGAGATCAACCCCTTTCAGCGATGTCTTGTTAGAAAAATTCAGATATTTATTGCGTTTTACTGATTGCTTCTTCGAAATACTGAAATATTTGACCTTTGCTTCGAAAATTCACCTCCCGAAAGAGTCTCGATCATTGCGTGTAGGCAGTTCAAATCCCCCCTCAAGCAAAAAAAAATCCAACTTCAATAAATTGATCGATCGATTTTTTTTAAAATATTTATTCCGCCGTATTATTAAAACACTTTGTTCGTAAACCTGGGTCATTCGTGTCCGGGCAAATACGAGGGACCAGTCTATTTAGTGGATTAAAAATGGATGAAAAAACTCGTGAAAAAAAGTACTTTTCTACAATTTTATAATTAAAATTCCAAGTTGAAGATTTCGAACAGTTGCCTGCGTTTTTTTCAGAAAAAAATTGTGGGAAAATAATTTTTTTCATCCAGCAGTTTTGATTAATTCTATTGATCGATTGACCGATCCGTTGTATCTGCCGGAACCCGAATGACCCACGTTTACAGACGAAGTGTTTGTACGGTATACTCAAGAAATCTCCAACATATTTCGCTTACCGAGGGCGACCACGACGCAAAGTATCGCAAGCGCCTGGCTCTTCGACATTCTGTATTTTAAGATTAAAATCTACTGTTTTACCCTGAATCAAAAGATGCGGAACGGCTCGACGGCAAGTCCTATTCTCAAAAAGAAAAAAAACAGCGCAAGCCCAGCCGCACTTTTATATACTTGAGTATGCGACGGTTTTGGCCGCAATGTTTCATATTTTATTATGCGTCTTATGTACCCCGCCTGGCAGAATGGACGATATCCATTATGGCTAATTTATAAACGAACGTGCTTAATCGTCCAAGCTGTCGTTTGAGGAAGAAATATCAGCATTTGTTCTATTTTATGTTCGTCATTATGTTTCAACCGAATAAATAGACGTATGTTCGTATCTACACGTGGAACCGATTTATTGAGTCATATACACCGGAACAGAGACCTTCGCGTTGGGGCGCCCAATCATATCGCCGAATGTCAACATGAGAGAGAGAGAGAGAGAGATGTGCGAATAAAATTTCTGCCGTGACAATTAAAAAAGTAATAAAATAGTAACCACCGCTAAAATTTAGCCTGTCGATTCCTATACATTTCGGATTTTCGATATTTCTTTGCTATTATTCAATGGAAACGAACATAGATCTTGAAATATCGAACTAAACAATTCGACACATAAAGTTTTACTTTATTTTGAAAATCGATTTTTTATTTTTATATTTCTCGTCAGTATATTTTAAGCCTTTCCGCAAATAGACCGGAGCAATGTCAAACCGCCGAGCGTTTTATTTTGTAAATAAATATTCAACGGATCTTGTTTTGTTTTTCTTGCCACAAATCTTTTTTTTATACTTACAAAATGTAATCCTATAACATCATTATAGTCGGTGCACACACACACACACAAACACACCCGTTTGAAAATCGAAAAGTTGAATAAGGTGCTAGTGACATCTCGTGATGAAAAGCAGACCCTCCGATATACACGGAATTAGCAAGTTTTTTTTTGACGCTCTACGTCGTTGCAAAACACAAATAAATAAGAAATCAGCTGGTTGCTGTTGGGGATGCTGCCGGTGTTCAAATAACGTTGATAAATATAAGATCCGTAAAGCGCACAAACAATAAGCATGGAGAATCTTAAAATTGGGGATACTAGTGTGGGACATTCTTCACAAACGGAAGAAAACGATTCGAGGAATTTGTCGGAAATATTCGAGAATGGATTGTCGATTTTTACAAGCATCTTAGAAACGAACGAACCAACCAACAGTTTCAAAATTCAGGTATGTCAACGAGATTCTTTCATCGTATCACATCTCGCTTTGTTATTCATTTTGCAATAATTTCATCTCTATTTTTCATCCGCGAACATAACCTGAAAAATTGTCATCTATTTCATACACATCGAACCCTCTGACGTTTTGAATGGAATCAGACGCTCGGTCCCGCGAAAATGTATTCGAATTTAGACAATTCTTTCCTTCTGTTCGAAAAATTATTTCTGTTAAAAAAATGAAACGATTGCTTCCGAAATCGTTGCTGTTTTCGATTATTTCGAATGTCGACAAGATTTTTTTTGTTTTTCAGAATCCTTATAAATTAGCACGTTGAGAAATCTTTGCTCGATAAAAATTCTTCGAAAAAATTAAATGTCCATCGAAATTCTGAGATTCCTAACTTTTGCTCAATTTGACTTTTTTTTGAACAATTAGTCCGATGTAAAGCGCGCCATGACTTTGCTGGAAGATGCTACAAGATTGGTTTCCGCAGCAGACATTTTCAGCAACAATGAGACGTTGGAGGAAGTGCCGACGGAGAATCTAAAGTACTTCATGTTGCCTGTTTTGCTGGGCACTCTAGCCACCAAGGTTTGCAACGTCGAGGATCGAATGCATTTGGTTGACGTCGCTCATGTCTACTTCACCGATTTCTTGCAACGTGCCAAAGCCTACGGAATCACGGACTACGAAGTGGCGGACAACGAGTGCGGCGAACTCGTAGCAAGCTCGGACAAAAAGCCGTCCTCCAATGCGGAAATGATCACGAAAATGGTAGACGGTTTTCTGAATCTTTGATAATTCCGTTATTTAGTAAAAAAGCGCGATAGCAATTTTGTCACTCAAATCGATCAGAGAGACAATTTGATTCTGAGTAACAAACCCATTGTTGCAGGTGCACAACCGAGAAAACAAACTGGAAAGATACCGGCAGCGAAAAGAATTGGAATCCCGTTTCACGGTATTGAAAGAAAGCAAAAACAACCCGAACATCGACGAGGAAACATTGAGAGAATATTTCGTCACGTGGCTCAAATGTTACGTCAATATCGCCATCGACGAAATCGATTCGTTAAAGACAGAGAAGCAGGTTCTGGAATATATGAAAAATCTGCCGCCCGACGAGTTTCGCGATGGAAACAAAATTCACAAATGCAAAGCTCCTCAATCGAAATTAAAACCTGTCATCATCACTCGGGATGCTGCACAGAAAGCTGTCTTTGGGGCTGGATATCCCAGTCTTCCTGTTTTGACCGTTGAAGAATTTTACGAACAACGAGTCAAGGATGGAGAGTGAGTAACAACGAGCATTTCGTATTTTCAGGTCAAATTGTTCGTCCACACATGAAAATTGAGAGTTGGATTCGCACGATGGTCGTATGCAGAGTCTGGTACAGAAATCACATAAACCGAGTGTAGATTTTTATTGAGACAGTTTTTGTGAGCCTTTGACCGATGAATGTAACATTTTTCAGATCTCCAAATCGTAATTTCTGAGAAATTTCAATGTACCACGAGCCGTTCTATTCTAAAAGACATTCTCCACAAATTCACCATGGGAATCGTTTCTCAGACTTGTTAATTTTTTATTGTCGATTAACATCGATGTAGTGAATTTTTGGAGAGACAAGACAATCGTTTCGAATGTTACCAAAATGTTACTCGGTGGAATTTTGTATTTATTAGTTGACGATTCTGCAAATTTATCGTTAAATATCGTTCTAGTCGCGCAGTACAAGCCACGATACGAATCCGCCGTCAATTATTTTAAATATTTAATGAACCAACGAGACTCGGCGTGAAACGGTTTTTGTACTTGAAGATTTTTTGACTGAGACTCGTCATTTTATTTGAAAAATTTGTTCTTTTCAATGCAGTTGGCCCGACCCATCAAAGGCCAATACGAAACCCGGACAATCTTTCCAGAGCAGCTCTGGCTCTGCTTCGGGACATCCGGAAGAAGATCGTGAAGAGATCGAAACGGAGGAACAGATCGAAAACGACGATCCGGAATATTTGGCTCGGAAACGAGCGATGGACGAGTACAAAGACTCTCATCGTCGTGGCTGGGGCAACAGAGCAAACAGGAGCTGAATTCCCCATCATTATGCAGCACGTTGAAAGCGTAATGCTTTGGAATCCACACTAAATAATTATGCGGATTCCATTATTCTGGCATTAAGAGAATTTCGGAGCTATTCAATTTTTTAAATGTTTTGCCTAAATTCTCAAACTCTAAAATGGAAGAACTCTCGTTTTTCCCTAACGGTCCGCAATAACTTAAAGTTTCTACCATAAATCGTAACATTACGAGTTTACGAGTTGACGAAAAAACGCAGAAAATGGACTCGAAATTTTATTCCATTTTTTTCCTCAGCCGTATTCCCCAAATTCTCATTTTTCTGGCTTTCCTTACGCCAAGAATATTTTCTCGCATATATTGTAATGTAACTGTATCGTAGGAAGTATAAATAGTATTAAAACCACTTTATAAAAGCAAATATTAAAGTCAGTTGTCAGTTATTTTTGGAAAAGTATTGAAACTTCTCGTTAATGCGACAATTACGATACTTTTTTTTTCTTACTTCAACATGGAAAAACGAATTTGAGTGAAAAAAATCTTGTAAACGTGAAAATACGAAAAAAAAAGTTTATTTTCTAATGAAATTCAGATCGTTTGCCATTTGAACGAATTTTTTGTGGATAACTTTGCGCTCGTCGAGAAGGCCGAGGTTCGGAAAAGCGAATTATGGGGAAAAAGGGAGACGGGAAAAATTTTCGCTGAGGTTTCTGAATAATCACCGAATCATATGAAACAGAATGTACGAAAAAGTAACAATATTTCAGTTTTTATTATGTATATTCGATACTAATACAAATACAGGACAATAATCTTATAGAAAATATTTTTGGATCTTCCATCTTTGTTTCGCTCACCAGTTTTTTCAACAACCTCTATGTACTCATATTATCAATAGTTTCATAGTAAAATTCAATCTGTTACGATTGCTAAAATAGATTTTGATTGAGATTTTATTTATTTTTCAAAATATAATGCGTTCGTATCTGTAATGGCTGCCCCAATAATTTAACCTCGGAATACAAATTCAATTTTGTACTCTTCTGATAATTGTCAGAGCTCGACGCTCGAAAAAGTTTCTAAAAATTGCTCGTCCGAGTAAAATGAAATAAAAATAGGAAGAAACGTTGATAACAAAAATTCCCTTCAAACAGAGTTTTGAAGAACTTCGGAAACGAATACAAATTCTCATGATTATTTATTCTAAAAGAGGTAAAATTCGAGAAAAATAAATTCGTTTTTTCGTCAAATGATTATTCAACGATTGAGACAACGACGATGAGATATTTCGACTCGCGAGTTACTCAGAGTTTTCAAGGAAGCAACGAAATTCTTTTTTAAAACACTCACTCGATGGATCCTCTAGTTTTTAAGTGAGGAAATTAATAGGCCCGGCATTAAGTATAATCCATGTAAACTCTACGTTAAGTCAACATTAAAACTATCTCCGTTAACGTTATTGACTCAGTTTACTAGTATCTACAAGACTGATATGTTTCGATATAAAAAACGTTGATAATGAATTTGCAAGAGCTGTTTAAAGTAGTGTGTGGACGTTTGACTGATCAAACTCAGCGGCTAGTTTTTTTACAGAATCCTTTAGAACCCTGAAATAATAAGTTTGAGTGAGTAATAAGAAAAATAATTTTTCGAAAGCAAATCTCGAAGCGGGAAGACTCTTCGCAACTCTTACATGATTTTTTGCGCGATTCTCCGTCTCAATTTGGCACAACGAACGGACGCAATGGTAAAGCACATTCCGTCGATGATCCTCCGAGGAAGGAGCGTTAACTTGTTTATCTTACGGGTATCACAGCGATCCTGATATGGACGAGAAGCGCAGCGAGCTCAAGGTCTTCGCTGTAATTATTTTTCAGTGTGACACTCCTGTATCCCGTCCTCAAGCAGCGCACCTTGAAGAGTCATCAATGAGATATCGTAACGAGAGAAAATTTGAAAAGAACTCGAGAAGCTTTTGAAACTTTGGGAAAACTTACGGGATAAGTGGCTTGACCAATGAAATTTTTGTCTCCAAACACGTCTTCGTCTTGTACGACGAATCTGAGAAGTGCAAAGTCCGGATTTGCGATCTCGAATTCACAGTCCTCGTCCCAAATTGGATTAAAACCGTTATCAGCTGGAAAAAATGCAAAAAACATGTCAAAACCATGCGTGAAAATGATGAAAAAGATCAGAAAAGTTAATTTTTCATTCCCATGAGTATCGTCGATTGATTCGGGAAGAAGAAAGATTGTTGGCGAGTTAACTAACTTATCGATTTCGTCGTCAATTTCGTGCCGCTGTCAAAATCCGCACCAACGACTTCTACCTCGACGAAAGGGCTCGCTGTACCTCTGCCAGGTTTACTCAGATGCCGTGCACCGATAATTCTCAAGCTTATGATGAGAGGCTCGAGGTCGTGCAAACAACATCTGTCGTAGGGACTGAATTCGTCGCGCGACATGAAATCTGGCTTAATAACGTAACCGCAATTTCCATTCTGACGGAATTTAGCTTGATTCAGTTGCATGGGTTTGTCTCCAGTCTGATAATTAAGCGCTACCATTTGGCATCCCGAATTCCACATGGGAACTGGGTTATAATTCGACGAGTCTATTCGTTGACCTTTCGGATATACTCGACTGAATTGAATCTAAAAAAAAAAGGAAATTTGATAACTGAGTAAACGAAGATAATTTCTTTGCGGTGAAAAAATATTTTTTTCGTATGTTTTTATTTTGGTTTTGAGAATTTTTGAACCTGATGATATTTGAGGAAAAAGGCGTTTTCCTGTTGACAGATGAGCTTCTCTGCTTTAGTTTCAGGAAAACTGCTCATTTCTTGAAAAACGAAACCTCTGGATTTCATTTTGTCGGTATTGAACGCGACGGATCGACAATAAACTATTAGATTCGACATTTCTTTCGCTATTCTCCAAGCTCTCTCCATTTCTTTGTGTTGATTTTCCTGGAAAATGACAAAAAAAATCATGAAGCGAACGATCCTTTGGAATCGAAGAATAAAATGTTTATCCAGAGACTAAAAAAGTTACCCGGACACTCGCGTTTTGTGCAGTTTCCTTGATTTTAGCCATCCATTCCAAAGCAATATCTTTGGACGGTGTGGCAGCCTCGAAAACCGAACACATGCTCGGATTTTGTATCCTCAAAATCCAATCTAATCCTGGTTTGTCGCCAACTGATAATTCCACCACAGCTCCCATTATATCTAACGATCCCTTTTGCAGATTGCCCAGCATCAACGAATCCGAAGACTGAGTAACCAACGAGATAACGAGCGTCAGACATTTTTTCTTTTTTAACGAAAAAAAATTATTGAGCGTTGACGGAAAGAAATGAAAATTACGTCTGTTTGGTTTTCCTGGTAATCGATCTCTTCGACGTAATTAGCGGGAAACCAATGCTGTTTTTTTCCACCATAGTCGCCTCGCCACCAGCCACCGTCCTGACGATTCACGTTCGTTATTATCGCGTGCTTCACCAGAGTCAGTTCGTCCTCTCTCCGAGCTTTGTAATCGTAAATCGCTTTGACAGTGACCTTGATGATAAAAATCGTACAGATGAGAATCGATTGGCAAAACAAAAAAGTCTTTCGATTTACTTCTATGTAAATAAACTTTAGTGTCGAATCAAAAGATCGAAACGCTCACAAACAAGTTACGTTACGTTTAGCTTGATCGTTGGTTTTCGATGCTAGGAAAAAAATCATGGGAATCGACAATTTCTCATGTTCGTCACATTGAAAAACTCCCTTGAGACTAAATGCAGTTTTTAAAAATTCTTATTCAGCGTTTAAAACGGAATAAAAATATTCAGGATTCTCGAGAATTGATTTTTCGATAATTACCTTCGAAGCAAATCCCGTGGGATCCATGTAACCAGGAATTCCATATACACTTCCATCTCCTTCTTCCTGTGTGGAGATAAATTCAACATTATTCCTCTCTCTTTGCTTATGACGTGTCAAGCGAATGAATAAATATCGAAAAATTTCGAAGATTGCGCTCACCAATCCCACTCGTCTCAGCACTTCTTGATTAACCGGATGGCAGAGCTTAATTTTTTTGTAAAGTGGATGTCGCTCGTAATAACTCACTAATTCGACCAAACTTTCAAATTGCACAGTCCCTATCATGTACAAACGACCTTCCAACTTGATCCTGCAGTGTTTGATCTCCTTGTCGGCTCTGCGAATAAAAACGAAAGTTTGAATCACGAGCACAGGCGAATCTTTAGCGAAGGGAGCACAACGTGCACTGGGAATGAAATTTTGTTAAAAATCGTCGATATTTTGTTGAATACGGTAAACTGAATATTTATTTGATAATTTCGAAATTTTCGTTACTTTGGCAGTATATTTGGTTTCTAACGGAATTGATAGCGAAATTTACGAGTGGAACGACTAAAATTTGCTTCCGAAGAGTCTTTCTCAAATATTTTTTGCTGCAATGACGCAATTTTTGGGATTATTCGAAAAAACGTTTAGTCGAACGTATCGAACGAAATATCCATCTTTTTCAACAAAATTTTGTATTCAGTGTGTGTTTTTATTTTCTTTGGAAAATTAAAACAACGTGCAATGCGCTTTTTACCGAACGAAAGACTCGGCGCGATCAGCTGAATGAAAATTATTTCTATTGTGGGTCGAAAAAATGAAAATTCGAGCCCGAATTTTTCGTTGGGGAATTTGCAACATCGATGGATACTCACCGAAATGATATTGCGTAAGAATTAGGCTCCTTTTCGCTCGGTCTGACTAGAAAAGCTCCGTCGTAAGGAACGCGTTTCAACATTTCTTCGGCCAAATTCCTTGTGCACTGAGAATGCCACCATTCTTTTTCCTCGTGTTTACTCGGTTGGGGAACAGGCTCTTGAAGCGTTATCAAGAATTCCTATCAATGGCGAGAAATAATTGAAAATAATGTTGAGCGACAATGTGGTATTTTGTTTGAAATTGAATGTTACGAGAAATAATTATTTACCTGACTTCTGAGAGGATGATTTCGATAATGTGTGATGAGGCTGTAGAGGCTATCGAAGCAGTTGGTGTCGATGAGGTAAAACTGAGTTTGTCCCATTTCTTGTTTCAACTTGATGCGACAATGATTTACTTTGCCCTTTCTCCAAAAGGATAAACAATAGTCACCGACGAAGGTGACGCACTGTCGAACGAGAAAAGTCCCATCGCCGAGATGGGAGTAACGTCGTAATAATTCTTCGGCTTCTTCTCTACCGCGACCTAATTTACCGTGGAACCATTTTTCCCCAAAGTGTAGTTCGTCGTTGGGAACTCCCTGTTATTTACACAAAAATCTAATCACGCAAATGCAATTTATGGAGAATCGCTCGGTAAACAATTTTTGCATTTTAGCCATTCGATGGCAGTCAGGTTTTTAACGTTCCTACAAACTTTGTCGCTGCTTTAGAATCTTGAGGGCAAGAATGTCATTTTTGTGATTGTTAACGAAATGATTTGAAATAATTTACCTCCGAAGGTCGATGGATCGCGCCCTCCTCGTCCTCGTCGTGCTCCGTATCCGTGCTCCTCGAAAACGTATCAGTGTAAAACAACTTTCTCTGAGTCAGTACGAAGAAATGTGGATTCCAGTCTCTCTCCACCGGATCTTCCAGAAAGAGAATCCCATTTTTCACTGTATTTCGAAGATCCATTTCCTGTTTACTGTCGTTGGCGTGCACGACGAAGGTGCTCTCGTCAACGCCATCGGGAAGTTTTTTGTGCTTCAATAATATTCGCCGTCGTAATGCGTAGGGGGATGGCAAATATGTTTCGTTCTTGTCGATCGGCTGAGTGAGAAGCGCGTCTCCGAATACTTCTTGCATTGCAGCTGCCATTTTTCTTTGTTGTGGCAGCGTGCAATTGTCTTCGATCGAAAGAATCACGGGATATCTGAAGAATTAAGGAGATATTCGAGTTTTCAACTTACAACTTTGCTGTAAAAATAAATTGCTGCGGTTCGAGCCTCGAATTTATTTTTCGATGCGAATTACTTGGGATTTGAAAGTCGAAGCTTTTTCGAGTTGTTGATTAAGAGTCTGAACGCAAACCCCACAAATGCAGAGCGAATTGATTTATTATTTTATTTTATTTTTTTCAAAATGAACACCGACGTACGAGAAATTTGGGGAAATTTCTTTCAAATTCTTCGAGATGTAGCGAGTTCGTAACGAAATCGCGATCCCGATATTCACACCGGCCAAGTAGAAAATTGAAATTTTTATGGAAATTTAACGAGTTATGAGTTTTTATGGTTTTCTTACATTTATCAATGCCCCAGAGACCAGCTTGAACCAAAAAACCTGGTAATTTCGATGAAACAGCTATTCGGGTCAATTCCATAATAAATTATTCGAAATGCCAATTGGTAGAAATTCTCAGGTGGAATTTACGATATAAAGGAAATTTTTTAAACATACGCGAATAATTATGGGATTTAATTTTATGTCACGTACTCGGAAGTGGCGAAAGCGTGCTCCTTGATCGTCTTAATGACATCGAGAAATTTGATTTTCGTTGTCAATGTATGTCCGTGGAAAATGAAAGGCATTCCGTCCGGACCGTCCCAGCAGTCCAATTCTATACATCGACAGCCCGATCTCAACGCTCTGACATACGCTTGACAACTGCTCTCGCTACTAATTTGATCGCCCATCAAATACCTGGAATCATCGGCCAATCATGAAACTCAAAAAAATGAGTAAAAAAAGCGTGTGAATGCGAAAACGTCATCACGATTATTACTGATCGCCACAGCATTGACGCTTGCTCCAAATTTTGTTTTTAATTTCACGATTTTGAGAGAACTTTTTTATTTCACCGTTGAACGAGAAATCAACGTCTTTGCTGAACTTTGTGACGATAGAACGCGAGTTTATTGAATTTTCTCTGTTCGTTCGAAAACCTCATGTCAAAAATCAAGATTTTGGAAAAATGAGAAGAATTTTTTGAAAGTATGGCACAGGATGATGGGGTAGGAGAAAACAACGATCGTTTCCGATTGTTTTCATTCAAATAATACGTGAAAATTATAACACTCACGTGTTGTGGGAAGAAGCGATCCAATAATGTGACAAAGGTTTTGTCATGTCCTGCGAGACTTGATCGTAGCTGGGATCCCAAATGTCGTTTTGTTTTGAAAACAAAAAATCGACAAATTCGGAGAGCGTGAAATATGGATCCTGGACATCTCGTTGTGGGTCTTGTAAATATTCACGAATGAAGCGTGATACTTTGGAGGAATCGTCTCCGGTGTGATCGTTTTGTTCGTTGATAAGAAAACTTTGGAATTCTTGTAATACAAACCCCTTCGAATCGCTGGAGTAGTTCATTAGCGTATTTTGATCGGTAAAAGGCTGTGGAATCATAAACACGTGATTATTATTGATAGATAATAATTGATTTTTCCAAAACTATGAACAAAGAAGAGAAAGATGTTGTTTTTTGCAATTCTTCACTTTTCTTTATTTCATTTTATTTTATTAATTTATTAAATTAATTTATTATATTTGGAAATAAAGATTTGTCAAATTTTTTTTCTATCGATTCTTACCGTATAATCGGACATTAGCTTGTTGTACAAAATAACAAAATCGTCAAATCCCAATTCGGTTCTGTTGCGCGTATCAACTTCTTGAAAAAGCTCTCGCAGCTTATTCGTCGATACTTTGCAATTCACTTTCGGTAAAAATGTTTTAACATCTTTCAAGGTCACTCTGTAGAAAAAAAATGCAATGTCAAAGTTTTTTTTGTCCAGAACAATCGAAAAAAATGTCGTCCGAGTGTTATTGTAATAAATATTTCAAACTCACGTTTCCCTTGTACTTTCCATTGCGTAAAATTCCTTCCTGAGCCATCTTTCCACGAGCAATGGATATGGAGCATCTATCGTATCTTGTACTAAATATCGCAAACCCTTTACCCACAATTCGCATTCTTTTTCACTCAGAGCTGAAAAAATGGAAGAGAACATTTTTCAACGTTTTTGTCATTTTTTCGAACAATTGTTGAAAATGTTTTATTCGAATGATTGAATTACCAGATATCGACAGAGTTTTGAGACGAAATTCCGATCCATAATAGACGACGAAGCATCGCAAATTTTCTATTCTCTTGGCATCTTCGGGCCATTTCTCAAAATCTTTGGAACTCTTGCCAACCCTGATTTCTTTGACTTCTCGAATTTCCACTGGAAATGAAATAAACAATAAATCCATTTGTCGATACTCACTCGACCCTGTAAATATTTATAATTTATTTAATTTCTCTCACCAGATCCGTCAAAGGGCCTGGCACTTGCGCTTCGTGACCAAACGATTTGTCGAGTTTCTCGTCGTATCAGTAAAGTCTTTTTCTCTGGTCGCCTTCTTTGAAAAAACTTTGTCACCACCGTCCCTCGTTCCAGCTGACTAATGATCTGCTCCATTTCCGGTATTATTCCGTCCATTTTTATCGATTCAGACTTTACCTCGTTAAATATTTATTCCAAGCTCAGTCTTTAGGATTCGGAGGTCGATTCGTTTTTACATTGACACAAATGTAATTCAGAGGATTCGTAGAATTCCCATGACTCGTCTCTGGGTTCCGTATTTAACGAACAAGACTTTGGTCACAGAAAATTCTGAATTGAAAACTGAAAGAGTAATGAAAACATCGATTTCCAGTTAAATTCAACGTTTGATTTTTTTTCATGCTTCACGGCATCGCGGACTTTTAAGAGTCAGGAAATAAGTTTATAATTCCACATCACTTTCTTTTTTTAATAAAAACTACACTCACCGGCAAAAACTTTTGTTTGTCGTTGCGTTTCTCATTAGACGATTACGTACTTCTTCTTTACACGATAGAAACTATCGTAGGAGAGATAAAGAATTTTTCAAAAATCCTGTACCATTTGTTCCCATTTTCATGAGCTGGAAATGAATTTTTGGAAAAATTATAGACACAACGCTGCAGAGAAATGTAGACTTTTGATTTCTTTGCCACAAGAATCCGCTTTATTTTATCAAAGGATTATCGTGCCATCTGTTTTCTTATCTCCACATGTGAATCTTCCGCTCCTTAATTGATTCTGGAAAAAAAAAGCGCTCGATGATAAAACCATTTTTCAGAAAATTGCATCGGCAGCTTCGAATCGGTTTCAATCGGGAATCTTATCAAAGACTCACAAACTACTCTGGTCGTTGTGTTTGTTGAATATTTGCAGTCTGTGCAATTTTATACAATAGTATAAAATTTCCGTTAACAAGGGAATGAAAAATTACACAAATTCTTGCCCTTTGCCTAAATTTTCGAAAGTCTTTGATTTCAGGAATTTCATTGCGTACGAATTATCGTAATTTTCAACGAAACGCATATTCGTAAACTATTTCCGAAATTATCGACGCAGAAGGCCAAAAAAAGACATTAAAAGAAAGAACTCGTTGATGTGAGCATCAGAGATTACGGAAGTCGAGTGCCACGTGGTGCGAATGTAAAAAAAAAAAAAAAATAAACTCGAATTCCGATCGAGAAAGCCTTGTTTATGCAGCAAGGGCGAAATTCCCGACCGGAACGGCGATTTTCGTCATTCATTGAATACCATTCGTTAATAAAATGACTGGAAATTCATCGAGAACGAAAATCGTAAATGAAAGAAAAATGACAAGGTTGTTTAGGTCTATTTGAAAGAAAGCTTTCGTTTTTTCGCTATACGTTTGCTACCACCTTGGACGAATGGCTGTCAGACTCTGAATTGTAGGTTATTTTTGCGACGTGTGTAACAGATTTGCTTCGGTTTTGTATAAACTTTTGCAAAGGAAGCGGACAAATTACTTACGGATGAAACTTTACCGGAAGAGGAAACGACTGAGATACACGATACTCCGATAATGGTAATAATAATAATAACAACACTATTAATTTATAAAAATAAACAAAGACACAATAATATGCCAGCGGAAGCAGAATAACACTTTGAAATTTCGTAAACTCGCTCACTTGTTTTTATTCGCGAGATAAAAACTTGTGTTGGACGACGAGAGTTCATTGAAACAAAGTTGACATATTCGATGAATGGTGCACTCGCGTGTCACATATACACACGCTGCGTCCGTATGAATAGACCGGATTGCTGCACTGTCGTGTGTTAGAAAAAAAACTCGCTGTAGGAAGAGAGGAAGGGTTGCGGTGGCGGCTGTGAGCGGCCTGTACGCTCGCACCGCCAATTACCATCGGTCGGTAAATAATTTTATAGAAAAGCGAATCATTGATTTTTATCAACAGATGGCTCTGCAACGCATTTCCTTCGTGGCGAATGCTTTGTTTTTAGGCTAGACCGTTCGTTCTCGTTCACAACAGAACAGTATGACAATCTGGCGCTGTCACCGAAAGCTTTTTATTACGACGGTTCGGTGTTACACTTTAAACTTTAACGCAAAGCAGGAGATTCGATCATCAATCGAGAGACATGACTGTGACGTTACACGACGCGCATATTATAGCGTAGTTGAGAGACCGAGACCCTCGTCATCTCATTTATTTGACTAACCTAAAGTGGCAAGTTCGCGAGCAACTCCGAACGGAATATTTGCAACAACACTCCCATATTATTATTCCGACGTAGCGGAAGATTACCGAGGAGTGGGAGCGAATTGGACACTTTTTTCCAGCCTTTTTTACTCCAATAAATCTCCGTATCTTCGTAGGTGAATCATTTGACGTTTCGACGAGTTTCCTCGTATTATAGAACGAATTCCAATCGTCACTGGACGTTCCCCAACCATTTCCATTGGCAGATCAACAAGGTATCAATTATAACTGCTAACAAAAGTGTCAAATCATTTTTATCATCGAAATTCATAATTTTTTCTATAAAATTCGCTTTGATGAGATCAAGAATGACTCAAGGTCGAATCTTTCCATACAATCGACATAATTCGAACTATTATTAAGGATTTCTTGTTTTTTTTTTACACATAGAGACCAAAATGCCCCTCCTGTACAGCGTAGTGGCTCGAGGGACCACCGTCCTTGCCAAATTCGCCACTTGCGCTGGAAACTTTGAAGATGTAACTGAACTCATTTTGGCTAAAATTCCACCTCAAAATGACAAACTCACCTATACACAGGGACCGTACTTGTTTCATTATATCTACGAGAATGGAATTATCTACATGTGCATCTCCGACGACGTATGTTAATCATGAAATTAAATAAATTACAATAAATTATTAATTATTCATCCAGTTATTAATTAATTCAGCATTATTATTAATTAGTGAATAAAGTATAAAATGTCTTTCATTATTTGCTCTTCTAAACACAACGATACGCCCAGATATTCCCTACGGCGGTTTATTTCTCGAATTTTTTGATGCGATCGTTACTTTTGAATTTCGTGAATTTTTCAACTGCTAAATATTTCAACGTGTCGATACGAAGTGGGAAGATACGCAAGGACGACGTGAAAATAATGGGAATGATTTTTTTTTCAGGATTTTCAAAGATCCAGAGCCTTTTTATTCCTCAATGAAATCAAGAGACGCTTTCAAGCCGCGTATGGCGAAGGAGCACACACCGCTATGCCATATGGAATGAACACAGAGTTTTCTTCAGTATTAGCCAATGAAATGGTAACGATTTATTTAATATTCAAATGAAAGACGCGACAGTCGAGTATCTAAAGAAAAGCGTAGTTTCTTATACTTTACCATCAGCCTTTGTAAATAAAAACAAACGATGGGTCACGAAGAACCGATCCCATGAAATTTTCGATCCATGAGAGACTCACGAGTGCATAAATCTTTTAGATTTTCGAATTGCGTTCCCTGGTTCTTCATTTTTCAGCACTTTTACGTGTTTAAATCGATTTTTTATCAACTAAATCTTGATGGAATAGAATTTGCTCTGTGCCATTGTGAAAAAACAAAAAGATTCTTGTACTCATAAGTCTAACTATCGATTTTACGATCAAGAAACGCGTGAGGTAAATATTCACCCCGGTTTGTAGTTTGAAGGTAAAAAAAATGGATTTGTGGTTCTAGAGTTAAAGTGAAGGAGCAGTCGCTTTCTCGCCACGTGAGTGCAAGAGAGATAGCTGCAATTTTCGAAATTGAATATTTTCGATACTGTATCACAAATTGAAAAAAGCTCTTGTCAGCGGATTTTTGCCATCGTCCCACGTCCGCTGACAGAGCTTTTTCCTGATTAGTCAAACGGCAACGGAGAATTTTCATTTCGACAATTCGAGGTGACTGCTCCATCACCTTAATGCTGTTATACGCATTTGCCAAGAAATTATATTTTTTTTCTCATTTCTATTGACGAAACTGTTATGAATGGTTAAGAACAAAAAATGTTCCTCGAATCGACAAACGAATTGGCATCGTTACACTTTTGCAATACGACAATTCGATCATTTCCTCTATTGTCATTTTGTGATGATTCACAGAAACACTACAGCACATCGAAAGACATTGACACACTGTCCAAGGTTCATGGAGAGCTGGACGAACTGAAGGACATTATGGTCAGGAATATCGACAATATAGCAATGAGAGGAGAACGTTTGGAACTTCTCGTATACAAGACTGAAAATTTGACCGCGAGTGTGAGTCATCGAAAAAAATCGATAAGTCTTTTTCTTAGATCTTTTGTTTTTCTCAATTGAAACGTTTGCCATTTTATTTTTTCTGCAGTCTGTCACCTTTAACAAGACCAGTCGGAACTTGGCTCGCTCGCTCTTCTGGAAAAGCGTGAAACTTTACGTTATCGTTGCTGCAGTAATTGTGGTAAGCAACGTTGAACAATAAAAAGCAGAAAAAAAAAACATTTCCGTTCAGATCGTCAAAATCCTCGAGTAAAATACGAATAGAGCATTTTGAAATCCCCAATTTGATGGCAACGGCGAAACTGATCGAATCCCCCAAAAGTAGACACACATTTTTTTTCATTCGACTTTTTCGATATTTCGACAAAAATGAAAGTCAAATCTTATTTCCTGGCGAAGAAAAATTGTCGTAAACGTTTGATCGACTGTCCATCCGATTAATCATCTCGGACCACCCATTTGAAAACTTTTTTTTTCTTCAAATTTTGTCTTTTGCAATAAGAGGAAAAATGAAACTGCAAGAAAAACAATTGTTTTAATTTCAGGTCGTGATATATTTCATCGTTGCGATGTGCTGCGGTGGTCTGGGCTTGCAAAAATGCGTTGGCAACTGAACGACCGCTTAAAGTACGGAAACATAATGAAATATTAACGAATAAGAAGCCATGCAAAGATCGAGGAAGAAAATGTCAGAGCCAGTGTTGCCAGAAGAAAATTTGGTAACGTACTAGACAGTAGCGCCAGAACGTACCGAAAGCGGGATTTTCGTACTAAATTCAGCGGGAAGATCACATTAAAGTAAATGCATCCGAAATGTATATTCGAGTTCACATTATGTTTATTTGCAACCTCTTACACTTTGAATATTATAAACGTCGCAGATATTTTCGTTTTAATTATATATTTTTCTGTGATCTTTGGTATTTTAACAAATTTGATCCAGCAACATATTTTTTTATTGTTAATATCACAGATATTTTCATTCGACTTTCACATATTATTTTAGATAATAGATATTAGTGTGCTTTGTTACTTTTACTGTAATTATCACATTTTTCAAAGCACACCTTTTCAAAATGTTATTCATATTCTAAATATTTCGATTTCAATCACAAAACAATTGAGCATTTTTCAACGCCAAATCGCGTTAGTCGTGCGAAGCTGTATTCATTTTTACTTACCTTTTTACGACCTGCGATGCAAGAAAATTGAAAATTTTCTACGATGATTTGTTTTTTCCCGCACGACTTTTGTCTTTCTGTTGTTTTTACCAAGTTAGCACGCTAACCATTGAGCCAAGACAAGCAACACTAGTTACAAAAGTTTCCTGATATTTAAGATGCAGCCACGCTTGATGTTAATATTTAGTTTATTCTCTTAGTTGGTTTGAAAGGCCTCTTGGATACATATACATGCTTGGCGAATGAGATTGTGTGGCGTGTATATGAATGGAAAAAACGACCATGTATCGCCATAAAACTCCGCAAGGCAGCGCTGATAGGTGTATATGTACACGAATTTCACGAACACTAATAACACGCATGTATGTTATCCAAGAGGCCTTTTTTCTCTTTTGAGTTGATGGAGAGGGATCCACCGCGAAATCGTATTGAATTTACGAAAGGCGTACTGACGTACTGAATAGCATGAAAAAGTACTGAATTCAGTACAATTGTACTGAACTGGCAACACTGGTCAGAGCTCGTTGATCTGGAATTAGCGATTGAAAAACCGAGCTATTAACTTTCACCAAAAATCCTCTCTTCACATAAGTTTATCAGTGGAAATACGAATAGCTAATACAAACAAAAACTGCATGTACATACATATATATATAAATATAAATATATAATATTGCAAATATTCGGATAACCTTATGGACTTTGTTATAAGTTTAAGATTTTTATGAAATATAAATAAAAAAATGATTTTATTCACTCAGCAATTCGCTGTTCCATTGATTACTAAGCCTTCGGCATATATTTTCCAATTTTTGAAGGAACCTACAAGTCTAAAAATTCTGCAGTCACGATGCCGAACGTCTTGCGATAGAAAAATATCAAATATTTTGGTAAATCCTTGGAAAAATTTTCGAACCCGTTGACAATCGGCAAAAAGACAAAAATGATGGTTCGTAGAGGAAAAAACAGTCGAGAATCCTGAAAGAAAGAAAAAGATAAAAAGCCGCAAGCTAATAAATGAAAATCTTCGACCATCGATTTCGCTGTTCCATTGATTACGAAGCGTTCGGCATATTTTTTCCAATTTTCGAAGGAACGTACAAGTCTAAAAATTCCGCAGCCAAGATGCCGAACGTCTTGCGAAAGAAAAAAATCAAATATTTTGGTAAATCCTTGGAAAATTTTTCGAGTCCGATGCTAATCGGCAAAACGACAAAAATGATGGTTCGTTGAGGAAAAAACAGTCGAGAATCGTGAAAGAAAGAAAAAGATACAAAGCCACGAGCTAATAAATAAAAATCTCAGAACATCGAAGAATAAAAAAAAAAAAATTCGATATCACTGAAGAAATTACGTAATAACCAAAGCACGAGGTGAGTTCTACAACGAGGATTGGTGAATGGATGCGAAGGGAAGTGAAAATGGGGGTAAGTCAGCTACAGATATGCGGCTCGGTTGTAAAGACAGGAGCCTGCGGGGTTGCAACGTTTTATTCACAGTTGAACAGCGAGCGTAGTGGGAGAGTTTGAAAGAGAAGAGAATGCAGAGCGCGAACGAGGAAGAGAAAGAGCGAAGGAGTCAGAGCGACGAGGAGCCAGGGTAGGTGGCTGA
>JBAJMU010000010.1:3859834-3898253 GCA_037952995.1 Hyposoter didymator
GGGGGGGGGGGGAAGAGAAAGTAGAGTGGAAGGGGCATGGAAGTTGTATCGGAGCCCGGGTCATTCGAGTCTGGGTGTTCCAGCATGTCGAAGCGTAGAGCGTTCTCTTCGGGGGTGCGAAAATATCGTCGTGTTGCGTCGTTTGGATTGATCCAGTGAGAGGCAAAAGTAGAGAAGCTGTGAATCTCATCGAACGGGCGTGGATCTTTGGAACTTGATAAAAAAAAAAAAAATCGATTTATAAAAAAAAAGCACGAAAGAACACCCTCAATGTTGTAAAAAAAAAAAAAAATGAAAAAATGTTGAAAAACAATGGGAAAAGGCACAAGAGGAAAACCTTGAATCGTGCTCCAAGGGGATGAACTTCCGCGTTGAGCAAAGGCTCGCCAGAGCATGACGCGCGTGTGTCGTAGACTCATTCCACCCTCTCGCACTCATACCAACCCCTAAGAACTCACAGACACGTTTGAGGCGACTAATATTCTCGTACGTGTGTTTTTACATATATAGATTGTATTTATATGTAATACGACGTAGCAGTAGCCGCCAAGTCGCATATAGTTGCTCGCGTACTAGCCAGGGGATGAAACCACCCCTGCGGTTGCTCTTACTACACCATTGACTCGTCGTCAGCGTTCACGAGACCTTCTACATTCTCCTGTTACTTTATTGTTGTCCTTTCGCGCCTTTCTTGCTGTTACCGATGTTTTTCATACTTCGACTTCATCCTCCGAACGGAAATCATCCCTCAAACCTGTGACTGACTGTGATCGCCTCGTGTTTACTTTGTTTTCCACTTTTATCATTTTTATGAATTTTTTTTTTTTTTTTTTCAAATTGTGAGCTCGCCGAAGTTTCTGTGTGATTCAAAGACGTTTATGGGAGATAAGAAAATTGGGAATAAAGTTGAAAGTTCTCTGATGGAGTCGACCAGGGTGAGGCCCCCGAATATCATCCAATCTCTTGGAAGAAGCAACATCTTGGCGTCACACAGATAGCAGGTGTGCGAGACACCGCACACCATCCTTCGCGCTTTAAATCTCCATCCCCGTCCAATGCCTCGCACCGACTTATTCAATCGGATCTTCGAGGTAAGTCAGAGTAGTTTTCCAGCTTTCTATATATTTTGACAAATGTGACGATGTTTCGTGTGAAGCTTCAATGGGAAAGGGATGACAGGCTTCGTCCGCTTGATCGATGTTTATGATACATATTTAACGAGAGGGGTGCCTTGCCCGGGCTCAACGCCCCGGATATTATCGGATCACTTCCTCTGTATATACGTCGCGATGTTGTTATCAGGCAAATGAAACACTTCACAGGTGTCCATATTTTCGCCCTGCTTTTTCCTCTCTTTTACTTCCTTTCCAAATTTTTCGAGAAATTGCTTTTTTTCACCGGTTTTGTGGCAAAAATTTGCTCGTTTTTCCTGTGACGAAATAATCGATTGTAGAAATCAACCTTCCTCTGACGTTTCGTGGAATTTAGTGCGGTGTTCGACTATTTCAACCCTCCGAACTAACGCGATCTATAAGTGGAACACTTTCACTCTTTTTCACGCTGAGTGAGTTTCTCCGTTCGAACCAATATGGACCCTACCTCCTGAAAGTGAAAATTCCTCGTCAGTTCTCAAGTCCTGCAGGATTTCCGATCGTTTCTGCTTTTATTATCATTTTAATAGCTCGGATTCAATTCTCAAAGGTTCGTCAGCCTCATGGGTTGCCCAGAGATTTCGGTGAAAAAGTTTTTCAAAAGTCAAAACTGTTGATAATTGTTCATTTTTATTAAACCAGATGATTATTTATGATTGGCACAAATTTCATGGTGGTATCGACGCGTTTATGGTGGTTGAACAAGGCATTTCCTAATTGACAATAATGCAGTTTTTTATCATTTTTTTTCTTGCAATTTCTGATCAAAATTGACATTTTGAGTATCGGACTTTTTTTTCCTTGTAAAGTGAATACCGGAACTAAAAACATGGTCCAAATTCGCTGCAATTCCTTTGTACACAAAACATCTGTATTAGAATCTTCTAAGCTCAGTTTTCTATCCGGAACGATACACTCTTTTTATCATTTTTATCAAACTGGGTGATTATTTATGGTTGGCACAAATTTTATGGTGGTATCGACGCGTTTATGGTGGTCGAACAAGGCATTCCCTAATTGACAATAATGCAGATTTTTATCATTTTTTTTACTGCAATTTCTGATAAACATTGACATTTTGGGTATCGGAATTTTTTTTCCCTTGCAAAGTTAATACCGGAACTAAAAAGATGGTCGAAGTTCGCTGCGATTCCTTTGTACACAAAGCATCTGTATTAGAATCTTCTAAGCTCAGTTTTCTCTCGTATAGGATATCGTAACACGCGGGGGGACATAGTTTTATGGGGGTACGATTCGATGCCACGCACAAGCCATAAAACATTGGGCGAAACGAGCGTTCCGAGGGTCATTCCTCGTTCCACGTCTCGAACGCGAAATCCCATGAGAGCGTATGTACGTCGTAGTTGGTCTCTTCGAAAGATGTTTTCCGAAGTACGATGGACGATGTACGCCTTGAGAAATCGCAATGGGGAACATACGAATTCGTTGAAGGTACGATTCACGAGAAAAATCTAAACTCATCTACGCCGGATATTAGTTTCTCATTAATCAAAATAATCAAACTGCAATTTTTCAAATTTTTTTATTTTTATTTTTGTTCCAATGTTTCTCTCTGATGATACACTGGGTCATATTGACCCGGACTGATTCGATAACCCCCCTGACGCTATTTCACGTGAACCAGAAATTTTTTCATTTCGAAAATAAGCCCGCAGTCGACTACAGTGAATAAAAATCTTTTTTGAAAATCTCGTCATAGCACCAATTTTTAAATACTCGAAAAATATTTTTGAATATTGAGCAAAAAAGCAAGAATCTTCAACATATTTTTAATACGACATTATTTTCAGAGCGGCGTTTTTGAAGTTTACTCCGACTTTTTCAATTTAAGAAAAAAAAACTTCGCCACATTTTTTTTTTCAAAAAACTGTTTCTCGCTCACTTGGTTATTCTTAAAATACGAAAAAGTTCGTACTACTTTAACTGCCACAGTACCATCAGTTCCAGGCGAATGTTTAAATTTTGTAAAAACGATAAAAGAGCCATCGTAAAGTTGGATGACAAAAACGAAAAGTTTAATCAGGGAAAGTAAACGATGAAAATTGTTGTTTGTTTCTGGAACGACGCAGCGCTGAATAGCATATCGAAAGGAAGGGCGAGAGAAGGCGAGTATAGCGGGAGGATGCATCGTTCAAGGGCAATTGTTTTGGGCTGCAGCACCCTAGAAACTCATCCGCGGATATGTGTAAAGGGGTGCAACGATGGTGAAGGTTCTTTAGATGTGAGGGGAGGTGCGTGCTAGAGGCGCATGGGGTTGGAGATCCTCGTGAGGCAAAAAAAAACGGAGAAGAAAGAACGAGTGAGACAAAGGATTCGTCTCGTTGCATATGCAAGAAGAAAAGGATAATAACGAAGAAAAAACGAGAAGAAGGGAGAGAGAGAGAGAACGTAGAGAAAGGGATGAAGCGAGAGCTTCGAGGAAGCGGAAGAGGTGACGAGCTGGATAATATACACCCGTCCGCACTATAATACCTTACACGTGAGGGACGTGAGGAAAAGAAGAAAGAGAAGATATTGAGAAGAACGATAAGAAAAGATGGGAGAGAGCAGCCCCGACTTGAGCCTACGGCTTCGCCGAGGCAGTTCCGACTCCAGGGACTCGTTTTACATGGACTTTGCACAGGTACGTGCTCTTTACAACCCTTTTAACGCTTTCAACTCTTTCATACTCATTCGCGCCGTCTCGAACTCTCATTTTTCAGCATTTAATGTCTTCGAGACTGAACTAAATTCAAAGTCACTCTTAACTAAGAATTTCCCATCCAAACTACAAATAACAGTGGCAAAGCTGAACTGTCAAATTCCTTGTGTATTTAACATTCGGTGTAAGGTCATATTTGCCTGGTGAGCAGCGACATTTCCCAAGTTTCGTAGGAAGGCTCCATCGCTCTGTGTACTTAACGTGAATTATTGAGCGAGCAACCCTACATTCTGTATTTCCATGCCGGCGAATTTAAATTCATTATGCAGCAGTGCTGAATTTTAACAAAAAGAGAAGTTTCATAGTCGCGAAACATTTTTCAACTTCTGGTGAGACACGGCCCACATCAGACTGCCTTGTTGATTCAATCCGGCCGTGATCAGGCTGCACATCAGGTCCGCACCAACGATGTAACGCAGTTTCTGATCCGGGCGGAACTACACTGGAAATGAAATTTTTTTGAACACGGTGAACTAAATATTTGTTTGATAATTTCAAAATTTTCGTTATTTTGGCAGAATATTCGGTTTCTAATGGAATTGTCAGCAAAATTTACGATTGGAACGACAAAATTTTGCTTCCGAAGAGACTTTCTAGAATATTTCTTGCTGCGATGACACTATTTTTAGGATTAGTCGAAAAAACGTTTAGTTGAACGTTTCCATCAAAATATCGATATTTTTCAACAAAATTTTGTTTTTAGTGTATGCGCCTGATCTCAGCCTTACCCCAGCAGATAGCATTCATTATTTTATTTATGTTTATTTCTATCGAATAATCCTTCTCATTACTTAACAACGCATTACGATAATATGGTGGAATATTGTGAGAAACAAAAAAAAACAGATTCATCTCAGTTGGATATTTCATGAGTAGGAATCTGACCTCGGCATCTGGAAATTCGATAGAGAATTTTTTTCTTACATTTGGAAGCGAATAACCGTTGGAAAAGTTTTGTAAAAATTCTACCGAGGCGATTGGGTTTCCGGGGAAAAGTAGCGACATAGACTGCAATCAGAAAGTTGAAAAGTTTTGATGAAAAGCAAAGAAAAAAGTGTAATTGGCTGCGGAAACGACAGACTCGTGGGACCCAGCCAATTTAGTAAATAGCTCAGATGTTTGTCTGCGAATGTTCAGGGTATCGATTCGGACATCGAGGAAGTGGCACGTCCCAACGACAATTCTGATCCCATAGCCGACAATGGAATGGATGAGAATGGTGACGATTTTCCACCGTTGGAGGATATAACGACGATACCGGAGGAGGCATCCGAAGAGCTTAGAGAGGAGGAAGAGGAAGCTGCGGCTGCAGCCGCGGCAGCAGCCGCAGCATCCGTCGAGACTCACATTACTTCACGTCAGAAAACTCCCGAGCTGTTACTGACTGGCGTCAATGGCGACAGGGAAAACCAGAAACCGTCCAAGTGAGTAAAACACCCTCCAAAAAGCGATATATATCCACGAAAAGCAAGAGTTTCCCCATCGCTGCGTGTCATATTTTCCCTTCCTTCGCTTTTCTCCTTCGCAATACTTTTAATATGTTTCTTAAAACGGTCTGTCGATTTCTGCAAGCGTTAAGAGCTACGAGACAACTGGGAATTCCATTGGGAGCCTTCGCGAAAGTTCGCAAAAAAAAGATACTCGATCGAATATCAAGGAATCAATTTCATCGTTTCGATTTTTTTCTCAACAATTTATTCGAGCTTATAAAAGTAAAAAAAGACGCGAAAATGGAGCAAACGAGGTACCACGAGGAACACGAGTTACCAGACCCTAAATAATTCGAAATTTCAAATTCCTCGTTGTGGTAAAAGCCACAGGGGGTTCAGGAGGCAAGGGGGTTTTAAAGGATTTTACTAGCCTCAGATAACGGCGTTTAACGGCCATAGCTCGAGTCGCCGGAAAATCTATCTCGAAAATCGAATTTCAACGAGTATTTGAAGCTCGCAAAGTTTCCACCATTTCCAGAGTTTATCCAACAATTGTCGGAACAATTTTCTTTAATGAAACGCTCAGAAAGCAGAGAGGACAGTTAGTATACGAGAGTTGCTACGGACAAACCCTTTTTCTCGGTGATGACAGAGCTCGAGAGAATTCCCTTGAAATGCTTGCACCCTTTTCCGAACGACAACTACAACGTCCATTTCGTTTCCATTAGAACAAAAAAAAAGAACCACTTCGAACTCTTCACGCTAGAGACGCTGGTAAATTTTTCATTTTCTCGTTCCCTCATACACGACGTCATCTTTTTCTCTTTTCCTCTCGCTCTCCATCTCTCTCTCTTGCTCTCTTTCGAGAGGATGTACACAAGAACCGGAGAATGTTCAGCGTGTTTTATCATCTCTCCACATCCTCGCATTTCCCAACTCACAGCTCTCATCCCTCAAATTCCAACCCTCATCTCTCCAGCAATGAAATCCTGATGTATAGAGGCGCCTCCCGGTTACACCCTTAAAAACGTATTTTCAGCAACGAGCCTTCGCTTACAGCCAAGTTATGTCTCCTGCGTTCCTAATTTCATGCTGAATTTATTCATTCTTGCATCACAATTTTCCGCGACGCGTCTTCCAACTATTTTGAACCCCCGCCGGCTTCGAAAATTTGACAATCAATAGACAAAATGAAACATCAAACCAGAATTTTCTTTTGACATTTTCTCCTCTATACTGACGGCAATCCAACTGACAGAATTTTCATCGAATCATTGTCAAGAAAACTCTGTTTTCCACTTTCACTGGTCGAAAAGCTAACTTTTTCCATACTTAATAAAAAATACTCATGATCGGTACAAATAAAAATTTCAAAACGCTCATTTTTATTTTTTCTATTTTTTTCAAACAGTTGCGAACGTTTTTGTTTTTTTTTAGAAAAATCAGTTCTGACGAACCTGCTGGCAAATATTGTCTGAACCAAAATTTGAAAAAAGTTAATAATTGAGTCGCTATGGAAATTCTTTCAAAATCAAAATCGTGAAAATAGCTACGAATTCTATCAAAAGTCTGAATCAATTCTTTTTTTTTTCTACAGTTTTCCATTCAAAGAAATATCAAAATTAATTGAAAAAAAAGAACGAAGATGAACTCGGAAGAAAATTTCAGATTGTGTTGCGAATTAACGCGATAATAACATGGTGTTTGCGACAGGAAATAAAGAGCGAGCAGAAACAGAGCTCGAGAATGTGTTTGTTTTTTTTTCTTTTAATGAAAGACATTGTCCGAAATATAAAATTGACGAACGAATTTCCGCAGAAAGTAATTTTCTAGACATCGGAAAATCCATCAACGACTGGCTGTAATCACGCTCAGCCAACTTGACTTCCGGCGCGGATATCGAACGCGAATTCCATTGAAAACGTGCAATCATCTCCCTTCTGTTAATAAACGCGTCGATCAACAGTCGATATCAGAGGATATATCACGGTTTCACACCGTTCCATATTAACTTTCGAAAGAATCGGAGGATGCGATCAGAATTTCAATAAACACGATGCTGGTTCCGATGAGGACAAAGTTTAATGTCCAATGATATGAAGCAATGTTGATGTTTTACAATTCGATAGAAAAATGGATAGATAAATTCGAAACAGAAATAGAAAAATATCCAGCAATTATTTTAGAATCGGCCCGCAAGAATTTTCGTGAGAAAAACAATAAAAAATCTCTGATTTTTTCAACATTTTTCATCGACTAGTTCTCCCCTCCTGAAGCTCCAATCACAAAGCGAGCTGATTAAAATCCACAACGTATATAGAGATATGTATATGTAAAGCCTTAAGCGATCGAGTCTCTGGTAGTTGGCCAGTCAGTCTGTGATGCAGGCTCGTGGAGTGTACCGGAGTTAATCGAGTCATGAGTTCAGCAGTGTAATTATGAAAGTGTGAGACAGTGGTGTCAAGAGTAAAAAATTCAAAGGGAAGGAGCTGTTGTCGGTTGCGAGGACGCAGTTGAGGTTGCGAGGGGATTGAGAGCGGAGCAACAATCGGAACAAACGAAATGCTTATTAAAGAGACTTCGCTAAGGTATCGCTGAGACGTGGAGAGAGGAAAAAAGGGAGAAAAATGAAAAAAATAAAAGCTCGTTTTTACAAGCGCGTGCCGGGGCCTCGACGGAAGGGGAAGAGGCAAGCGTCCTTGCGGAGGAATGGAGGGAGGAATATCTTGTTGCTAAAGAAATATCGTCGTATATTGTTCCGAGTAAAAATAATAAAAAAAAAAAAAAATGAAGAAACAAAAACGAAACGAAGAGGGAAAATAAAAATGAAATAATAATGCTGGTTGCCTCGAGCGACCGAGTAACGCGAGAGACGAGAAGGAATGGGGGTTGGAAAAGGCAAAAAAAAAACCGGGCAAAGCTGTAAAAAAGTATTATTATAGACAGTGGAATTGAGAGTAAAGGCAAGGCGAACGCGAGAGCCAGAGAGAGAGTAGAAGAGTAAGCGACAAGTTGCTGGCAACGGAGGGAATGCTCTTGCTTGAGAGAAACCCTTGAATGCTCCTCGCGTTCGCTCTGGTATATCGCGGAAACGAAAAAAAAAAACCAACATTTTTACATAGAAAAATACGAGGCTCGAGTCCGTGTGTCTGCGTGTATGTTTGGGGTAGTTTTTTTCTTTTTTCCTCTTATTCCACCCTCGCAGTATATATAACCGTGAGGACTCATCCGACCCTCTAACGTTGGGTTCTGTCGTCCTCTTTTTCCCCCTGCTGCTGCTGCGACAGATTCGACCCTTTCGTTTTTTTCTCCTCGCTCCTCCTTCACGTGTATAGCCAAGCTACACTGCACGCACTGCTTCTTTCTCTTCTATTTTTTCCACGCTTCCCTTCTTCCCGTTCAACCCTATCGCTCAATCCTCCGAAACTACGTGATTATTTGTAAAACGCTGCGGAGCAACGATGGCGCGAGGGATGAGCCTCGACCCCCCACCCACCTCTCCCTCACTATGAGCTCGTAGATACTTCGGATCCTTTTTTAGTCCTCGCAGGATACACGTTTACCGCGGAACCTCAAATTCCTAGTCATTGCCGAAGCAACTTTCAACGCCCTCGCTTTTGCCCTATTTTTAAAACGTCGAGCAAGGGAGACGAGATAGAGAGAGAGGGAGAGAGAGAAATTCAACTTTTCATGCATTTCGCGCTAGTTCAACGAGATGGCGGAGGAAAAAGGGTTTTATAAAATAAATGTAAGTTCGTCCAGAGATGAGAAGAGTTTTGACGACAACCACTCCCTGGAAAATGTATGCCGTCGAGCAGTCGTCGCCGTTAATTACATTGGGTTACTGGAAAACTCAGGTGGCTCGTTTCGCGGCATGAAAAGCGTCGAGAAAGCTCGTCAAAAAATATGGAGCAAAAAAATGGATTTTGCGCGACTTAGAAATCCAACTCCACGTTTTGCGACATTTCAAATAAAAAAATTAATAAATAATGATAACGAGAATACTTAGTTGAAAATGTTTCATTAAAGATTTAAAAAAATTATAGGGAACCCACAGCACGATTTTTCTTTCCTTTCCCGACTCTCTTATCGTTGACGATCTCGTTTTTTCCGATTCCCTGGGGCCCCCGCATATCAAGAAAATTAATTACTCGCACGATAAGAACGCAGAGGAAAAGTTATTATTCTCGTTATGCCTGAAATCACGCCACGTTGAAATAAAAAACTGTTTTTTTTTTGGTCGTTTTTCTTTTATGTGCATAGTTGGCCGGGATTGCCGGCAGCCCTTCCATCCCCTGCCTCGCCGTCCGCGGTAATCGTCTCACCGGAAACGCTGTCTAGACACAGCAGCAGCTCACCGTCTCGGGCTCATCGTCCGGTAGCCCAATTGGCACTCGCGCTGCCATGTCCGTCACAACCCATACCTGCTGTTTGTTATCCGGCACCGGCTTATCTAGAGGTCGCCGATGGACCTGTCAGGAATCTTGGAGCGTAAGTATAGCCCGTCCTTCATCTTAAGGGTGTACAATCGTTATTCCTCTTTCAGAACTTACGATCCTGCGCGCGCGCGCGACATTTCGACTGAACGTTTCAATGCAATAAAATGGAAAAAAAAACTGCTGCCTTTTCTTTCTGCCGAGAAAGACGTTATGACGTTGTGCAATTCATTTGAACGAATCTCGACGAAACTTCAGGACCGTGGATTCTCATCCATGTCATAATTCTCGACAAAAATCTCAGGAAACTTTTCCGACGAGCCAAACTTCCGATTAATCAAATTTGTGCAAAACTTTTAACTATTATGATAATCAGCATTGATTCAGAAAATTAGCATCTCGGAATCAACAATTCTAGAAAAAAAAAAATGTTGCACGTACTTTCACGGAAATTTTATTTTCAGTTAAAGTCGTTTCTCCAGCTTAGAACCGCGTGGATTCGTAAAGAAAGAGCAATAAAGTACGGAATCGTAGAAGCAGAACAACAACAAAAAGATGAAAAGTCTAAAAAACGCACAAATATCAAAATAATGAATTTTAACCATGATCGCGATTGATTTCTTCGTGCAATAAGGCATCACGACGTACGGCGTCACTTTTATGGGGAAATTTATGGGGAGTTCGTGGGTTCCGAAAGTCAGATCCATCGATATTCATCATCGAATTAGGAATTATGGGAAAATTTGGCAATGAAGTGGGAGTTGATAAATGGAATGTTTGTGATATACACGCGATGGTGTACGGAATTTATACGATTAGGGACGGACGAGATTTGACTCCCCTTGGGTCACGAGCGTTTCACGTGATCCTCCTGCGATGTCCTGTCTGCTCAGCCGCATGTACGCGCAGTTACATACAATTAAATTTATCTCTATACATACGTTAAGGTACATAGACACACATGTGGGTTCGTTCGAGAGCCTGCTACCGCACCGAACAAATGCATGGACAGTGAAACGCGTTGGTTTTCAATTACTGGCACTTTAGAAAATCAAACGTACGCATACCGTGATGCTTGGCACACGCGCTCGCCCTCCTGCTGCTCAAACTTTTACTCCTATTCGCCAACGACATGAGCCCCCGCTGATATCACGCTGCGATTACGCCTAATTGAGCCAATTATTAAGGGGCAAATAAGGCGCATTTGTAACCACGATACTTCCACATTGAAGCAATCTTTGCTTTCGTTTTAAAACGCAAGCTCGATAGTCACTTACTTTTGTCCGAGTAGAAAATAATTGTTGAAATTTTAAAAATACGCCAATTGCCATGATCACGAAAGCTTCGATCCGTTTCCTTTTGGCATTTGGATCCTCCAATGGCTGAGAAAATTTTGCCAGAAACGTCAAAAGACACTGCGCTGTAAAAAAAATATTTTCGACGACCAGAATTTTTCTAGCTCGTTCCAGCCTTCGAGAAAATTTCCCTGACGTTAATAATAAGTTTTCGAATAACGATATTTACCGTTTAAAAAATGTTGTACTCTCTTTTGTCGAATGGGAATCTCAATGGAACGCGAATTCAGGGATGCTTTGGCGACGACTCTGAGCGCACTCTATGGGAAGCTCTTGGTTGTTATGGGCATCGCATTCCCCATGGCTGAAGTCATATCGACCTACATACCACCGTCGTTCTACGAGGCTTTTTATCTGTACCTTTATTTCGGAAGTATGATTTTTTTGCTCTACATGTACGCGATGCTTCTCAAGGACGACAAACCTAAACGATGTGAGTTACGTCGAGAATGTTTTTAAAGAGTTTTTCCAATTGTAATAATTCGATCGTTTTTTTCTCCTCATTGACGTTGTTGTCACGCCAAAGTGCGACGTCTCTGCAGCGATTTGCAGGAACATAAAAATTTCTTCAATTTCGAGGAACGTTTCTAATTCGCAGT
This sequence comes from Hyposoter didymator, assembly GCA_037952995.1. NCBI lineage: Eukaryota > Metazoa > Arthropoda > Insecta > Hymenoptera > Ichneumonidae > Hyposoter > Hyposoter didymator. Next base: position 3,871,528 of record JBAJMU010000010.1, read on the forward strand.
TTTTAAAGTTTTGCAATGAATTTTGTTGCAATAGTTTTCGAATTCTATAGAAAAATCTTGTGGCCAAGCAACTACCTTCATTCGAGGCATTTGAGAGTTGGAAAATAAATAATGGAAAAATATTTTTCGGTTCAAGCCCCGAGCAAACGTAAAGATGTTTGCGATCTGGATTCATCCGGATCATCGAGTGGCACCGGCGGTGACAGTGAATCTCCGGACAGCGGATTTCCGCACATGCGACCAGCTCAACACTACGGAAGCTTTTATCTTCGTATGGGCGCAGTTGCCTTTGGTATCGGCTCAATGATTTACTCGGGACTTGAATTTGGCCAGTATTTTGAACTCGAACGAAACACCAAATGCCACAACATAATGCTCGCTCTTACACCTTCAACCCGAATGGCTTTCATTTTCATTCAGATGTACTTCATCTTTCTCAACAACGAGGTAAGGACTTTTCCATCTCAATTACGCGACGATTGCACAAAAAACATTTCAAAACTCTTGTCGATCAAACTTTCAGTTCATTGCAATAATTCGAAAACCATAAAACTAGTGCCACCAAGTTTTTCTCAATTTTTCATATTATTCAATTACTATTTCGATAAATAGCAAATTTTTCAATTTTACGTATTCCCCCGGGAAGATCAAATCGTTATTTGTCAGTGTCATTAATAGACCGTGGAATAGGAAAATTATTAACAAAATGAAGAAAAAAAATTTCCGCAAAATCAGTTTTGGAAAACTTTTTTGAATCGTCGTATTTTGCATTTTTTTGTTTTTATTCAAATAGAATGAATATTGATTAAAATGAAAAGTGAAAATTTCTGAAACTTCTGTTTCAATTTATTTTTAATTCTTTAATTCTTTTTATTATCCGTGAAATTTGGATCTCGCTGGTTTTCCATTTGGTTTCTGCTCTATGTGTTGATCAAACATTTCGAATTATGGGATATTTTGAGAAAGAATTGAGATGCCAGACTCAGAGACTCAGAGACTTCAGAAACGTGTCTCGTTCGAACAGAAAAAAGAGTTTAATTAAAACTTCGGGCGAAAAAATCGTGATAAAAGAGAAATTAAAAAAAAGAAAAATGAAACGTTGCCGAGCAAAATTGAATAAAATCCAGAAAGCTTCGTATGTGAACGAGAAATACATTTTTTGGAGTGATTCTCGTTGCCCTAAATTTATACTCGAGCCCATCCAACACGAGGATCATTATCGCTCGTCGAGATGTTCGAGTTATCTGTCAGTTTCTTGACGTGCTAGCGAACTGGTGCAAGCAGCACTAGACCCTCGAAACAAGGGGGTGGATTAGTCGAAGCTGTGGAGGAAGTTACGTGCGCGCAAGCATAGAGAATAAAAGCCACGACGAGCAGCAGACTCTCCGGTACACTCGAGTCTATTCTCCCATCCCAAAGAAAAGTCTATGCAACGTTGAACTCGTCGACGTAAATCCTCGCACCCTGTACCGGGGAGTTAAATGAAACAGAAGGGTGAACAGCCTGAAATATGTAGACGATAAAGCGGAGCAGCAAGACCCCCTCGTTCTGATCGATTAGTGGCTTCCAATGATTATCGAAGCTTGAGTGACAAAAAATTCTTAATCACAATTTTACGATAATCACGAAAGAATTATTATTATTTTCTTGTTTAGAGTCGTTGGGAGACTGCGGTGGAGTTTTTTAACCCTCGAACGACATAGTGGGTCATTTGTACCCTGAATAATCTTTCGGCGTTAAAAGTTCCTGAGCCACAAATATATCCAACGACTGCAAACATTTCTTCACCAAAATTCTCCTCACATTTCGTGTTTTTATTTGATGCAGCAAATGAAAATCTATCGACACCGAGTAGTCGCACGATTCGGACTGATGCACATGATCGGAACTAATTTATCGGTTTGGCTCAACGTCCTCGTGCAGGAGACGAAACACGAAATCCTCACGTTTTACGATCCTGAGAATAATTCACTAACCATTTCTCACAGGCTCGGTAAGTTTTCGACCCTATTTTCTTTTTTGAAGGAAAAAACTCAATAAATTCATTGAAAAACCGTTTGAACAAAAGAATTTTAATTTTTTTCACTTTTTATTCATTTATTTTTTCAACTTTTAAGAAAAATGATCGAAAACGTGTTTTCAGGCTCGAAAGTAGGAATTCATTTGGCAGGCCACATTCATAGTCATCATGGTGAACATACAAGACTGCCACGTGGCCTCAAAGGACCTCATCACATGTTCGAATGTCGAAGAACCAATATCATGGGTTCTCTCGTCCAAGACGCCAGTCCATTTTTATTTCCCTGCACTATAGAGTACAGTCTAATTTGTGCTGCTATTTTGTACGTCATGTGGAAAAACATATCGAAAATTGGACCATTGCATTTGGCAACTCCACCTGGTACACGACATCACACTCATGCCTACAGGTAATTGATCAATGAGGCAATCGCCAGAATTTCATTATCCCAAGTTGCTCCTTGATTTATGCCAATCAACAAAAAAATCGATCGATAAATGTCATCGAAAAATGACAAAGCAAGGCAAATAAAATGCTTCGAGGCTTGAGGACGTTGTATGCAAAATTTTCTATCGATAGAAATCCTTCAAATTTTCACCACACAAAGAAAATAGTTGTGTCTAATAGCTCGGACAATTTTAAGAGGGTTCACTATGCAGACGTTGAAATATTTATTTATAAAAATCACAATTTTCTGTAGTTTTCTCATAAGAGCGAAGCACCATAATTTATGGGAATTTATGGGACATGTTAGCCTCCCTCCATGGAATATAATTCCTCATCATACAATCAAGAGCTCCACGGGGAAAAAAATTTCCATCATTTTTCGGAATAATGAAAAATGAGAAATTTTTTTTTTTTTTGGCAAATAAGATCATGCGTCACCTTAATATTGCTTTCTCTCATGTTCTTTATGCATAAAAAAGGAAAAAAAAAATTTTAGCCTGATTTCAGCAGGAGCCCCACTTCCGAATAATTACCAAAAGTTGCAATTTTCAACATTAAATATTTCGATTTCTAAACGGCAAAGCCTCTTCAAACTTTGCACACACTTTTTTGTAATATCGAGAAGCTTTATGTAGTTTTTCAGAAAAATCGGTCGTAAATTTTTTTAGAAATTTTCTTTATTATATAAAAAATACAGAGTACCTTGGGAAATCTTGGATTCAGAGTATGTTGTTTTTTAGGGAGTTTGTAACAACTTTTCTTAATCAACTTTGGCTCGCAAACCATTTTGCACGAAAGAAAAACTGAAAACAAAAATTTATATTTGACCGCGTCGCCATACAACGTCCTTGAATTCAATTTTGACACATTTTCGAAGCCAACGAACTGACAAATTTGCTCGAACTCAAGATTGCGAAGATTTGTTTGTTTTCGCAAAAGCTTTCCGCTGACAAGACTTTCTTTATTATATTTCGATGATAGTACACTGAAAACAAAATTTTGTCGGCAAAAATCGATGTTTTGATCGATACGTTCAACAAAACGTTTTTTTGAATAATCTCAAAAATTGTGTGATGGTCGAGCAAGAAATATTCTAGAAAGTCTCCTCGGAAGCCAATTTTTGTCCTTCCAACCGTAAATTTTGCTGACAATTCCATAAGAAACCAAATACACTGCCATATCAACAAAAATTTAGAAATGATCAAAAAATATTTAGTTCACCGTGTTTAACAAATTATCGACGATTTTGAAAATGGCAAAACTTTGGAAACATTTTATTGTTTGACTTTGAAAACTGTGGCGATAATTGACATTTTCTGAGGCTTAAAACTGAATGACTGTATTTTTTGTTATCGTTGAGCAGGAGATCGCCACATCACTACAGCGTGGATTGTGCGGGAGCACACAAGGGCTTGTTCGTAGGAATATTGATCCTCGTGCTGACGATAATATCGTTAATATTATTCTTTGTATTGATATCGCGTCCGGAGTTGAAAAGTTTTGCGGTGACAGAAGTGAACGTGTGCGAATTAACGTTGTACGGAATGTCGACTTTGGCAACGTTGATTGGAATGATACAAATGAGAAAATTGCGTTACGATGGGAGCAGGAATCTCGAGCTGGATAACATTTTACTGGTGGCTGCCCAAACGGGCATGTTCATATATTCGACATTCACGATAATAGGAGGTCATTTTACGCTTCAGGATGAGACGATACTGGTTTTGGTGACGGCGTTAGCGAGCGTAATACAAACGACTTTCCAAACGATATTTATTCTCGATTCATCGAGGAGATCGGTGTCGACTCCTGACCAAATAAGGCGCAAGCCAGGCCGCGAAATAGTTACATTTTTATTGGTAACGAATTTGGCGATGTGGGCGATAAACACGCTGGAAAAATCACGAGCAGAATCGCATCCGGTGCAGCTGAATTTCTATGGTTTGTGGGCCTGGACCATCATCACTCACGTCTCCATGCCACTCGCTATTTTTTATCGATTTCACAGTACCGTTTGCCTCTGCGAAGTATGGAAACGGGCGTACAAGGTCAAGCCGACATACATGTGACGCAAGGGGTCAAGAGGAATGACCAAATGTATCGTTCCTTATCAAACCGAACTCAGAAACACTCAACACCCTAAAATCAACCTCCCACGCATTCAAATTCCCGCCAAAGCTTATCAACACTACCGAGCTGCTGGCCTCGGTGCTATCGGCGAAAATGATCCTGCTTATTTCATCTGACGCTCTCCACGCTGAGGCTCGCATCGCGTCGGTCAATCGGACGGTGATCGATTCTTTCCAACATTTATCGCACCAAAAAATCAGATTTTTCGTGATATTCTTCAATTTTTGCCAATCGCACACGGAGTACCAAATTCTTTGTTACGCGATTGCGTGGATTTCGTAAACTGGGTCATTTTGACCCGATTTTTTTTTTTCAGTTCGATTTTTCAATTTTCCAAAATCAAAACTCTCACTCGGCATTGATATTAAAATCTTGCACGATCGAATCCGATGTTTCTCAATTTTTCGAGTTTTATTTCAAATTTTTGCAATAATAACAAATCGGCGAATGAAATATACCGCGGGTCAAATAGACCCAGTGTGTCAATGGAGAGGCCAAATTTGAGTCTTTCAAGAAGATTCTTCGAAAATGTTTTTCAAGCCCGAAGCGATACAAGTGAGAATAGTTGATATTTATATTACGGTTTACACGGGTCAGCTGTCGCAGGACGTAGTACGTATAATGACTAGACGAATCACTTTTGATAAAAACTATTTACGAGACTTTTATAAAACGTGAGAACAACATTTTGAGTGGAAAGTCATTTTTCCAATAAAAATCGAACCGAAGTAAAATTCATATTAGAGTTTGGCACACACTCCAAACTTTGTGCTTCGTGGTAACGTTCACAATCCGCGAGTCTGTTCGATATTTGTTCTTCTATTAAAGAGAATTGACATTAGCCAAGACGTGGGAAAGGTGCAGTAGAATTCGCTTTATTTATCACAATTTTTTTCAGTTTCAATTCGTTGCGCGGGACTAACTTTTTACTCACATTTTTACAATTGTAAAAAAATAAAGTTCAAATCGAAATGGGAACAATAATATTAATAGGAATCACCGAAGGCGAGAAATCATCGTCCACGGACTCGAATTTTCATTCGTGGAACAATCAATCACGTTTTTTTTTATACACTGCTCGTATTTTTATTAAACGACCGCTTTATAATAATGTAGAAATTCGTCAATTTTTGGTCGAAAAATGTTTTGTATTGTTGGTGAACTGGAAGAAGAAAGAAACAATAATCGGTATTCTACTGTACATTATTCCTCGCAATCACGCACAACGGATCTACATACTCCCAATAACATGACCATCCTACTTAAGTCCAATTTAAAGTCCACCAATGTATACATTTATTATATATATATATTTGTATGTATATAAGCGACGAAATTGATGTTTAAAAAGCTCGTTTCCGTGAGACAGAGATTGACCACCGGTAGTTCATTATCCGGCTACCACATGTTGAATCGCGATCTGTTCTTTCAATGTCAAACTACGAAAACGAGAGATAATGAAGCACGTGCTCTCGCTCGCTCTCTCTCTCTGTGATGGGCAGTTACTCGCACGATCTGGCGAATCGCCAAATAAGCACAACACTCATTTATCTCTCGAGAGTTGAACGAGAAAATTCTCCAAAATTTCGAACCAACAGGTGCATATCTACGCAGACTGACACCAGCAACACCGTTTCATCGTCTATAACGAATCATTAGCAAACAGCACCTGCTGTCACTCTGGTGTCATGAAAATCACTATTTCAGGAAACGTTGGACACGAACCTTTGGGCCCTGATCTAAGGTTCTGAAGTTTCTTGACGAATCTTTTCCAAATTTCATAAAATTCCAGCAAATTGTTATTATTTCCGATTTTTTAATAACAAAAAAAAATAATATACGCAAAAAATATTTCGAGGCTATATAGTCTCTAGAAGAATGTCGAATGGACTGTACACGAATGAACAGTTAACAAATGTGCGAAAAATCTCTTTTACGATCGACCAGATTGAGTCGATTCTCGTGATAGTATCAGAGTCTGAATTTATGGGCTTGAACATATTCATATCACAAGTCCGTCGAAATGAAAGAAGAAAAAATCTCTAAAACCAAAGCCAATATTCCACGAAGCAATTGGTAACGAAAATCGGAATGTTTAAAAATACTTAAAAATATGAAATTTTTTTAAAAATGCAAAAGGGATCAAAAGCGATCGCAAACCCGATCGATCGATGATTTTCTTACTATAGCGAAGCTGACCTAACTACGCTCGAAACTTTTTTCAAATAATTAACTTTAATGCTCAAACCGAGACGAGGCATAAATGAGAAAGAATGCATGCTGTGTTCATCCACTGATACGTACGATGACCATAGAGTCCGTGATAATAGTAGAATGGTGGATTTTATAAGGTAGATATATATATATATAAATAAATATTGAAATAAATATCCAGTGACATGAGAATCGCTCGAAACACGAACATTAGTTTCGCGGCTGCTTCGAAAATTCGATCAATCAGCCTTTTTATATGCAAGGAGTTTCGTTCGAAATCTGAGAAAATTGAAAACGAATGACGTTACATTTTTTCGAAATTCAATTTATTTATTTGCGAGGGAGTTAATTTTTGAAAAAATCGAAAAACAAATATTTTTGCTTCGTTCGTTTTGTACGTCACTGTATAAATATTATATGTAATGCAGTACATAACTTGTCTATGCGCCAGACACTTTACTTTGCTGATCATTGCTAAAACGTAACGAGTGGAGTTGCAAATATTTCATTACTTTCGTAACGAATGTTCGTTCGATTATTTTTATTCTCAACATTCATTTTCTGTTGGAAAAACGATTGTTTTTTGGTTTTTCAAAAAAAAAAAAAAAAAAAGACATCGTCGTGAATCCAAATACTGTAAACTTTTCGAGTGACTTTCTAATCTACACTTGGGTTTGAAATACCCGAGGCAAAGTTCGAGTCCAAATTTTAATGCCTGAAAAATCGATAACTGCGTCTAAAGCGATAAGAAATTTTTTCTTCATCATTCCTTCTTCATTTCTTCTGAACGAGTCAAACCGAGTAATTGCTTGAAGACAGTTCTCGGTGGCATTTCGAAGGCTCTCGGATCATCTGGACCCCAAGCGGGCTTTGCAGGACTACCTGGATGAGGGTCAACTCAGTATATGTCACGTCATCCAAATAATTTCTTCGCAGTAATCGAATATTTGCAACAGTGTGAAATGACAAAAAATTCAATGTGTACGAAACTAAATACAGCTCGAACGTTTTTTATGGCCAGTACACACGAAAATGAAACGATCGGTATAAAAAAATGCGATGTAAGATAAATACTAATAGCCGATGATTCGTTAAGAATGGAAAGAGCGAAAAAGCGAAAAAAATAACACAATAATTCACCCAGCGAGAAGATTTTTTCTTATTACCATAAAATTCATGAAATTTCATAATGAATATTTTGTACAAATCCATTTCATAATTTTGTTGATTCCGCGAATTTAGTGCAATTGAAAATGACAAAACAAAATTTTTCGTTCTTCAGGATATTTCAAATGATAAACTTTTTTTTATTTAATTAAATGCTGCAGGTAAATCAATGAAATAATTATTATTTGGGTGAGATTTCGTACAAGGAACGAAGGATGAGGAATTTTTTTGTAAATAAACGAATGGATGGGGGTCCTCTCGATGTTTAGACTAGCAAGTGTCAAAATGTTTCTTCCTACTATACGATATAAACAACAACAAGCGAGCACGCATAGATTTATTACATGAAAATAAGAATTTATATAAATATATATTATATATATAGAAATATATATATTATATATACATATACAGCATATATACACATATATTTATTATTGCGTTATAAAATTGTAATAATTTATTGTAATATCGATATTACGATGTACCGCGCACAAAGTTACGAATCTGTTCGACGAGACTCTTTTTCCGAGGATCAATTTGTGCAAACTGCATGGGCTCCTTTCGAATTTCAAAATCATTCGAACGAGTTTCTCAAATTCGTTGGTGAGAAAAAAAATTGATGCCCAAATGCGTCATGCTTTTTTTCTTTTCTTTAAATTGTTGAAACGAATCATAAAATTTTTCGATCAACGAGGATTGATATTTTTTTGAGGATTCTAGATATTTGTGTCGAGAAAGGATTCGAGTGATTTTTTATTCGACTGGTGCCGATCCTCGTGCTTAGTAAATTTATTGTGGATTTGCAGGTTTATGTTGTACGAATTAAAAGAAAAACAAACAAGTAACAAGTAAAACGACTAGTCAATATTTTCCGTTCAATTATTTTCAATAGCTTCAGAAATAATTGACCAAAATTTCTCTCATGTGGACACTCGTCTTTCTTCTGCTCTTTTCTTTTTTTTTCTCCAAGACTCGCTGGAGTGTCTTGTTAACTTTTTTGTAGAAATACCGTTTTATTTTCTCATTGCCCTCGAGAAGAGTCTCGTCATCGAGTCCAGTAAATTGTATTTTTCTTTTCGTCCTTTTATCTTTCTCTCTTTTTCTCCCTTCCTCCCTCTCTCTCTCTCTCTCTCTCTTCCTTTCTGTCCTTCTCGCGAATCATCGATATCTCGATGTTACACTATTCTCTCAATACCCAAACACACGCTGTACACCTTTTCTATGTCCGCATAACTCTAGTTCCTAAAGAAAAAAAATGTTTGTACTCTTATACCCTTTGTACCTATTTGTACCTAACGAATTGCAATACAGTCGTCCGCAATAATCAAATCCCTACAATAACAAGAAAGTTTTCATACCCAAAAAAAAAATGCGAACTTCGAACAAAATGAACGGGAAACGGAACGATCGTGAATCCGTCGATCGGATGCAACGAAATATCCAGTTCGATCGCGCATCAGCGAACCTTTCTCTTTCAAAACGAGAAAGTTCCGGCGAACGAATGCGCGGCTGGATCGGCGAGACGATCAAAAATCGGAAAAGCGGTAAGTGACGTCGGTCCAAGAATTTTATTAACAAAATTTCTGCAAAGCTTTCGTAAAAAATTGGAAAAAAAAAAAACTCCATTTTTTTTGCTCGAACTTCCGGTCCACCAGAACTTAAAGTTCTCAATAATTTTACCAAGCGTTCCGAATGAATATTTTTCGAATTTTTCCGACGCACAAATACAACTGAAACGTCTAAAACGTTTTCCAGATTTTTTCCAACACAAATCAATCAAACACCAGCTGGTACATGCTCCGGGTCAAATTGACCCAACCTACCATAGAATCCTCTGATTAATCTGTTTCACAGCCTTCTCACAGAGCTCGCATTTAGTGACGAGCAAAAAAATGATCCACATTGTTAAAATTCAATGTGGTATAAAAAACAATAAAACAAAACTTCCGAAAGATATGAAGGCGAATAATTGAAGGTGAGTTAACGCGGCACGTATAATTCCCATCATAATGCGCGAACGTATATCGATTATCGAATAACAAAGAAAAGTTTGAACCGCACGGTTCTATGTTCTATATTGTTTGTTAGAAGCCAATTTAATATGCTGATACGAAACCGTGTACAGTAGACGTATAGAGTTGCCGATTCACACGATAACGTGATCGTCGTATATGGCGAGAGTATCCAGTGTATTATTTCCCATATATAAATATACATTTATATAATCAGGATAAATTATACATACGGCGAAGGGGAATCATCGTACGAAATAAACTTAAGAGCGAAAGCTTCTCGCAAGGGAACGTGTTGTCTGTGATACGAGATCGTCGGACACAAGAAAGAGATAAAAGGCATGCAGCGAGCTCAAAGTAGTGGAAGAGGTGGAGGGCGAGAGGGAGGGGCTTACATAATCGAAGGCGAGCGTGCGAAAGAGACGACCCGTTGATTAAATCGCTAAAATGGTCGCTATCGAAATAATTGTTCCGCGATAGTCCAAACTTAAGAACGAAGAGATCTCACGGATTTCCTATTCGGCAAATCTCAATAATTATTGAATAAGCTGTAAATATTCTCTTTTTTTTCAGAATTTTACGAATAAATCATTTTCAACGTCTTTTCGTCATCGTTCGGAAAACTACGAATGCACGTGAGTACAAAATTCCTTGGCCATTTCGCAAACTCAAAACTTTGAAGTAAAAAAAATTGTTGCTTCATTTTTTCAAACCGAAACTATCGTACGAAAATTTTTGAGAAAATTCAGTAAAATGCGTTGGTCTGTTGTGAGTTTTTGAAAAAATTTGAAGTCCCGATTTTCTCAGTCGCTGAGTAAAGAATTAATTTTTTCAGTAAACAAAAATGCGATTCAATTATTTATTTGTAAATTTTATGAGTGCAATTAACAAGTAATGACTATTGATATTTTTGAAATATTTATATAACTCTCAGGGAGCACGCAGAACCAAAAAAAAACTCATTCATTCGATACAACTGCATCGCTAAATAATACCCATAACAACGATCGATCGCTCGCCACTGAAGTGTTTTTTTATTCTTGTACTCCATAATTCAATAAATCATCAACGTTCGGTAACGAAGAATCAAAGAAAAATCACCGCATCACCATTGCTAGCTTTTCGAGACGAACGAGCTGCTGCAATGTCATCGATTCACGCCAAGTTGAATGCAACAAAAACAAACGTCCTTCGACGATGATCGCGATTCATCGATTCATTATCGTTCTCAAGGTTCTCATCCAAATAGTCGAATCGCTTCAACGAGATATTTTAATGTATGACTGAAATATCAATTAATGAGAAAAATATTCATCTTTGGTACCAAAGCGGATAATCGATCAAAAAAAATGAACGTGCATAAAAGAAAAAATCCCATCGAAATAGTCGAATAGTCGAATCGCTTCAACGAGATATTAAAATTTTATTGTATGACTGAAATATCAATTAATGAGGAAAAAATTAATCTTTGGTACCAAAGTGAATAATCGATCAAAAAAAAATCAACGTGCACAAAAGAAAAAATCATAAAGGGAAGAAAAATCGATTTGAGAACCCGTGAGAAGGGGCAATGTGTGTGAAACCATGACTAAACAAAATGACCCTATAATTAAAAACAGACTTGAAACTCATGGAAGTCTGTTGCTTTACGCGATGGATAGGAAAGAAGCGAAGTGGAGAGGGATTAAAGTGTTTAGCCTCGTCGGGCACTTCTCGGTGAGGTTTCCCTATAAAATAAAATACGTTAGGGATGGGAATTTGCGCGAGAGTGTATGTGGCGCAGTAGAAATTCATCCCTTGTGAATGCGAGTGTGTGTGTGAGTGTAAAAAGCAAAATATGATGGAAAAGCGTGTTCACCGGTTGGTGAGGTGAGCTCGGTATTGATCGCCGGCTGGCTTTCCCCATCGCGCGCATCCCGAGGCATATGGGGGTGCAAAAGCCACCCCCATGAACGGCGGCCATTATAACCATGGAAAAGGGAGCGCGCGCGGTAATCAAAGTGACATATATAGATATGGAAACGCACACGTGTAGATGTTGGCACATATATATGGAATATCACGTTCGAGGGGGATGATTTTTATGGGGTAATTCTTCCAAGCGGTATTTCGATGAAAATAGTAACTTTTGTGCTGTGAGGAATCGTCGACGCAGACGTTCGTAGGAAATGTGGTTTTTGGAAAATTCTACGTGAAATAATCGAGCGTGCCGGTGGGACTTTAGCAGCTGGAACAACCCCTAAAAATCCCAACTCCAAAGATCGCGCTACTTGACACGGAAAACTCCATACATAGGGGTGGTCTATCAAAGAGAGAGAGAGAGAGGGCTAGAGAGGTAGTAAGGGAAAGTTTCCCCTTCCCATTGCTTTTGGAGCGAGTCGCAATCGTGACAGCCACGCTTCGAGGGGAGGTTTTGGTTCCTGGACTTTTGACCGAGGAGCGGCGTCGTCGTCGTCGTCGTCTTGGTTGTTATAGGTGGTGAGTGGCGGTAAGGGTGAAAATATCGCGTGGTACACTCTTCTCCGTATATTCTCGACGAAGTGACGCGATAAGAGCCCGGCGGTCTGGTTCTGGGTCTGGTAGAGAAAATCTAGTGGACGCGCATGCTCTCGTTTCCTTGTTTACAAATTGTGGTCCGTCTCTCTTCCGTTTGCTCTGTCTCGCTCGCTCTCTCCGCGACTGGTCCATACGCGAGGAATTGAGGGAGTACGAAAACAGAGGGAAATAAACGCCGAGTGCGAACGAGAGCTTGTTGCTGCTACGAGAGCCAATATAAACGTGCGAAAAAACACGCCGGTGTGTATGTGCGTGTCTTACTTTCTTTTTTTTTTTTAATTCTTCTTCGAGTTTTTTTAAAACCCTCAAATGCACCCACACTTTTCGGAATGTGAACGCACACGAAACTTGGAGGATAAACACAGAGTATGCACGCGTAGAATATTTCTTCGTGCACATTAACATCGATGGTGAAATACTTGAAGGGCGTAACTACGATTATCCGACGACTGAATCGTGTTTATCCGACGTTTACGAAGCTCGCTAAACCCAATACACAAATAAATCGTTTCTATTCGTAGATCGATCCTCGCTCGGCATTACCATCGAATTTCGAGTTATTTTAAGCGTCAGATAGCACGATTTCCGCTTTTCTCTCTCTTATTATTTTATGTACACACGTACGTTCTGTATATTTATGTAGTGTTGAGTGCACACGCATGCAGACACACAGGGACACAGAAAAGCGTCCACGTAGTGTGTTTACTGTCTTGTCGCACGCGCCCTCAGCGATTATAAGCCTTTGGGGTATTGGCGCGGTGGGTATGGGTTGTTGCTTCCGCTTCTTTGCTCGATAAACGAGTTAACGAGAGGAAAATCCATCGAAAAGGAACGATTTGTTAGGGCGCTGCGTCGACGTTCCTTTCTCTTCTTTTTTTTTTGTTCTTCAAAGGCTTTTGTTATTATCCTCGTGACTTTTTCCTTGTTTTTCTTTTCATCGTTGCTGTTCCTTTTTCCGGCGGGAATAAAAAAGACGAGGGATTCTTGGTGCGGAGCATTTCGTCACGAGGTTCTCTCGAGCTCCGATAATCGGCGCCAAAAAGCGGAAAACAAATCAGCAGAGCTGGCGCAGAACAAGGCAACGAGGAAATCTTCGATGGCGACACCCGGAGAAGCCGCAATAATTGTTCGCTGTCATCTGGGGTCGATCGAAGTCTAGCGGCTACGTGAGTAACACTTTCCTTTCTTTTCATACGATTTTTCATTTATTGAGGTTCGATTCGCACGTTTATTCGAGAGAACACGCGAAGCCGTAAGTGAGTGCGTGGAAAAAAGACCCAGAACCACCCCTGGCGACGTGAAACTGAGGAGTTGCTTTGTTTGCGTGAGGCGTTCATCGACACCGCGGTTGATGCAACTATAACGTCAACGTGTGTGCTCAAATATCCGGGAACTCTGCCAATTAAATGGTTTTATGGTTTGGCTAATGTTTCCATCGCTTAATTTTTTACTCGCTGCTTATTTATATTTATTTACAATTTTTTTAAATTTTTTATTGCACGACTAACATCGTTGATAAAGCGCGAGAGCCATTCACCCCACTTAAGAGGGAAAGAGTACGTAAATACCTGCACGAGGAGAGTTCAGGAACGATCGATTCCATCACGCTGTGCCGACTTTTGCGTGTGTTGCTCTCTCTCTCGCTCGCTCCCTCGCTTTTTCTTTCACACTCTTTATCTTTCGTACACACAGAGGTGCTTGCTAACTCGATCGCCCTCTTTCGACGGACCTACAACATGCTAATAATCAACGTGTATACGTATTGGTACAAATTCTTTGTCCTGACGATTCCGAAAGTTGTACGACGTTTCATTGGACTCGAACACGCGCGAGACGCGGTTCTCTGCTATTCTCTTTATTTTCATATTCCATATTTATCGACAGGTAAATATGTATAGGAAAATAAAAAAATGGAACATTCGTGACACGATGTTGCTCGGACAATATCATGAAATTCATCAAAATGCTGTAGAGAATGAATTATTCGAGGCTGCAAAATCAAAGTCTTGGCTTCCTCGTGAATTTCGAATCGAACCAGAATTTTTTGGCAGAATGGAATTAGTCAAACTAATTATTTTCGTTGCAGTCACGTTTTTCAAGATTTGCAAGATGAAATTTTAAGGGTATACGAAAGTTCGAGGGAAATTAGTTCGTGTGTGATTTTCTTGTCGATTAAACAGAGTGAAAAATATCGATTTCAATGCAACTTCGTCCTATATCGTTATTCCATCCAGAATTATTTACAATCTACGTCATTTCTGGTATATATTGGAATTTCTCTTGAGGAAGAATAAAAATAATCGCAGCCGAATTTTCTGGCAGAAGGAACTATTGGAATTATTCAAACAAATCATTTTCGTTGCAGTCCCGTTTTTCAAGATTTGCAAGATGAAATTTTAAGGGTATACGAAAGTTCGAGGGAAATTAGTTCGTGTGTGATTTTCTTGTCGATTAAACAGAGTGAAAAATATCGATTTCAATGCAACTTCGTCCCATATCGTTATTCCATTCAGAATTATTTACAATCTACGTCATTTCTACTATATATTGGAATTTCTCTTGAGAAAGAATAAAAATAATCTCAGCCGAGTCTGGAGGAGATATTATCTCGGATAAAGCTTTTGGCTAAACCTCAGACGATTCTTCGATACGAGAGTCTGCTGGCGTAGTTTCTGCGAGCAGATTCGATCGTGCTGTTACAAAGAATAAACTGAATATTTTTCAATACCGAATCTAAAGCAACGTCGAGGTATTTCTGTTTGGATTTTTTTCCTGAATTTCGAATAGTCGATGAAATTTGAAAATCTTTCCAATTCTCTATTCAGTTTGAATAAATTTCACCACAAAGCTGTTTTTTTCCGTGCACGAGACAACGATTTTTTATCTACTAAATTTTATTTCATTCGAATTATTTTTTAACGTGACAAGTAAATTCTTTTTTATCCCCTCTCTCGATCGAGTCATGTGTGGAGACGATTCTTCCATACGAGAGTCTGCTGGCGTAGTTTCTGCGAGAGATTCGATCGTGCTCTTACAAAGAAAAAACTGAATATTTTTCAATATCGAATCTAAAGCAACGTCCAGATATTTCTGTTTCGATTTTTTTCCTGAATTTCGAATACTCGACGATATTTGGAAATCTTTCCAATTCTCTCTTCAATTTAATAAAAATTTCATCAATCTCCCATAGAAATGGAATGATCGGTTCAATAAAAAGACCCGAGCGTAAAATAAACCACAAAGTTGTTTTTTTTTGCGTGCACGAGACAGCGATTTTTTATGTACTAAATTTTATTTTATTCAAATTATTTTTTGACATGACAAGTAAATTCATTTTTACCCCCTCTCTTGAAAGAGTCATATATGGAGACAATTCTTCGATACGAGCGTCTGCTGGCGTAGTTTCTGCGAGCAGATTCGATCGTGCTCTTGAAAAGAATAAACTGAATCTTTAGAGACGGGGCAGCGTCTTGACACCAAGTATTATTTTTCAATACCGAATCTAAAGCAACGTCGAGGTATTTCTGTTTGGATTTTTTTCCTGAATTTCGAATAGTCGACGAAATTTGAAAATCTTTTCAATTCTCTCTTCGATTTCATAAAAATTTCATCAATCCCTCATTGAAATGGAATGGTCGGTTCAATAAGAGTTCCGGGCGTAAAATGAACCACAAAGCTGTTTCCTTCCGTGCACGAGACAACGATTTGTTTGTACTGAATTTTATTTTATTCGAATTATTTTTTGATGTGACAAGTAAATTCATTTTTACCCCCTCTCTCGATCGAGTCATATATGGAGACGATTCTGCCAATGTATAGGGTCGTTCACGCTCCAACAGTTTCCTTTACAAGGCAGCAGAGAGTTCGCGGTGATGGCGGGAGAGAATGAAAGAAAGAAGAAAAAAATTATAGAGGGTTGCACACGCCGCACCCCCGCGACAGCCTCTCCACAACACGACTCGCACATATATAAGTGCGTAAGTATTGAAACTAAATTCGTCCGGACCGCCACCGACCATCCCCATAGCCATGGCATTGAATCTCTCTTTATGCTCGACCTCGTACAGGCAATTTCGCACGAAATTGGCTCACAGCCCAATCTCATGTTCTTGGAGTTCACAAGGAAAATTTTTCATAGCTCTGAAGGAGAATTCGTACTTCAGGAAATGCAGAAAATTTTCGACCATTCGTAAATCCTGCAAGACAGAGATACGTTTTCTTTCAGGAAAATGTCGAAAAAGTCAATAAGCTCAGTAGAAAATAATTAAAAAACTTTTAACTGGAAAAACCTTTTCACAGATTTGATAAAAACGAAAAATTAAAAAAAAGTGAGAATCATTGCCAAATTTTTACGTTTCACCATCCGAGAATTTGCAAATTATAATTGCGACAGCGACAAAAAAAAAGATCGTAGATGCTTTTTTTCAAAATGAAGACGAACGATTCTCAGATTAAAATAAATTTTGAGAGGCTTAATAATTTTGAAAATTCGCATGATTCAGGATTTATCGAAATTTCCGAGTAGAATGCCTTCTACACAAATACATATTTGTAAATGTGTGGGTTCGTATTGGTGTGTCCCTTGTTCTTTAAAATGAGAGATGCTCTGTTGCTGCTACTAGGGGGAGCAAAGCTGATGTGTGCTGAACGGAACGCATAAAGAATGGGAGAGCGAGAGAGAAATATAATTGTTAGGGAACTGTGAAAGAAGGAGCGAGAAAGAGGGATGAGAGGAGGGGATACATGAGGGGGGTAGTTGCGAGGTGTACGTGCGTGTATATAAAAATATAACTGTATATGGAGCGGTCGTCACGAGGGGTTGCTACGGCCGCAGCAAAAGCGTCGGTGGTGTCGGCGTCGGGACGCTTCTCTCTGAGCATGAGAACGAAACGATCAGCATCCCTGCATCAGTTATTATCCCTCGATACTTTTCATCCAGCACGTGAATTCAATAATTTAACGTAGATTTGTAAAAGGCAAAAGAAAAAAACTGCGGAATAATGAAATTTGGTGAAATTTCATTGAGTGCGTGACTCGACGTTCTTCCTTACATTCAAAACTCGCGACGATTTTGACAAGTCATTTGCGCGGGAATTTAAATTTGTATGAAAAAAAATAATCACAACGATTCGTTCTTTTGATCAAAAATAAATTCACATCTTGTTGCAATTTTCGTTCAACTTTCCGTTCGGCTTTTTAAAAATAAATCGTTGACAATATTTTTTCTTTGTTTTTTTTTTTTTTTGAGTTTCAACGACTCGACGATCGGTCCCAAAAAAATGGACGATCGAAGAGAAAGTTCGAACGGAATCTGTGGGAAATAATTAAAAAGAAATTGCATCGAGATTCCAATAAATTTGTTCGTCATTTGAATAAAATTGAGTGCTTTGTGATTAACACTAATTATCGCCATATGAAACAAGTGCATTTGGTGAACGTATTATCGTCACGTGCTATTTATTTGTCGAAACGAGAAATGTGAGAGACTCTCGATCGCGCGAGCAGGCGGAGAAAGGACGATACGTAAAGTGTGTGTGTTTCTCGCGGAAAAGGCCTAGAAAGAGGGAGACGAAGAGAGAGAGAGAGAGAGAGAAAGAAAGAGTGAAGGTTTGTTCGCCGGACTCTCAAGATATTCAGTTACCAGACGATTATTCGCTTGTCGCGTTCTCCCGACCAGTTCTATGCAACAATTTCATGTCCAATCGTCGACTTGGCTTTTTCTAATCTCGACCAATATCGGTAGATTAAAGAAATTTTTAAAATACACCGACGAACCAGTCTGCAGACATTTGAAAATTGTATAGATCGTTTGCCCGTTGTGTGATCGAGTGCTTCCTTGGGATTTCATTACTTTGTATCGCGTTACTGATCGGCCTCGCTATGAAGGTAAGAATAATTGGATTTGCAAGCGCGATATCGATTCCCAATTACTTCGAAAAGATTCTCCCAGTCTTTCAATCCGTTTGTGCGATCTTGGTGGGAAAATAATTTGGATTGGAAAAACTATCAGATCGATGTGGCATTGAATTTTTTGTTTCCCTGGATTTGTATCGAAAAATACAGCATCACTGAATTTTCTTTGTCCTCCAGTTCACGCAGCAAAAATGATATTTTTATCAAATAAATGGATTTTCACTTTCGTGGCTATTTTATTATTTAATTTCTCATTTTTCATGGATTTCTAACCTTTTTTCTGTATCTTTGGAAGAAAAATTAAAGTTTCGTCGAAACTGAATCGTTTCAACTCGTTGAATTATATCGAAATCGGTTCAAACGAATTAATCATCGGACTAAACATTTTTCTTAACTCTGTAAAGTCGTTGAAAAATTGTCCTGTTTTCTTTTTTGGTTTATGAATCCGCTACATTTATTTCGATAAAAAAAATCGAATTTCCCGAATTTCAAAGACGAGGCTTGAAAAAAAAAATCTATTTTTTCTCATTGTCTATGAAAAAAGGATGAAAATGAAAAATTCATAGAAATATTGATTTTTCACATGAGAGGAGAGAAAATGAAATCGGAAAGAAATTTGTTAATTTTGAAATTTTTGCCATTGCGAGGGAAAAACGAATATCGTATTTTTTCCGCGGGATCGTGAAGGTAGTTGACAAAATAAAATGATGATGAGCTCCGCGATTGTCGTGACGCAACGGGGTCCTTGGTGAGGATGGACACGGTACTGTTGTGCTATTCGCAATGAAATTATAGTGCGCTATCGGAGCGGTCGACGCCGGCGCCGGGACGCGTTCACAGGTGGTCGCCACGCAGTCTGGCTCTTCGACCCGGTACGAATGGGCAGAGTGCGAAAGAGAGAGAGAGAGAGGAACCGCTCCGTCGTCGATCCTTTCGAGGTCTCCGACCGGCCGTGTCCGAAGTTTCCGAGTGTGTGTATATCGATTTCCCGGGAGGGGGTTGCATTTCGACCGCGGGTAAAAATGGAAATATCTTGACTAATTACGTCCGCGAAATTGTTGAATAATTCACGAAATTCCGAAAAAATTTCGATTGCCGGGAAAAAACAATGAAAATTTAATTCCGACGACGAAAAAATCAACAAAAAAAATAATGGCGGCTCGATAATCACGCAGGTTAAGGGTTGTTTTTGCAATTGTAAAAAAATGAACAAATTACGAACGTGTATGTACGAGACAAGGTTGAAAATCATTCCCTGACCCAGAATCCAGCCTCCGAAGCTCAATGACTTCATACTTGATTAAAACATACGCCGCCAATGGCTCAATCGAGGCTTTCATCGCGCGCCGTAAAACAATGGGAAGTTTTACGCCCTTTCGCTAATCACCGATCGATTTAAAACGTAAAGTACGAATTGGCGCGTGTACGAGAGTATATGCACAGGTTTGGCATCTCTCGTGCACCACCCCCAGAGCGTTGTATTTCCGCTTCCGTTTGTTGTGACGCGCCCCGAAGCGAGGAGAGCGAGTCAGTATTGCGCGGCCGCGCTCGAGCAAGTTTGCTTTATTCGCGCAAAATCCCCGCGCACATTGGCCCCCACCACGCGCCTTCTCGTACGTCGAGACGCCGGTAACACACACACACACAGACACACTCGAAGCCTTTTTTTTATTACGAGCACGATGTTTTTCGTCCGTATGCCGGATACAAAGACGAAAAACGTGGCGATCCTTTTACTACTCCGTTCGTATCAGTGTGCGTGTGATTTAACGACCAAGACGACGTAAAAGTTAATACAAAACCTATACGTGTTGCTCCCTTGGGTTTATCTCGATCAAGGCGAGACCAAACTGACCCACCAAAACTGACAGAACTCTGCAGCGCGACCTGACGCAACGAGAAAGACTTGGACCAATCGGATCTACAAACCGAGACTTTTGAATCTGTTCTTTTCGTCGTAACAACGATCGAGTGCAGTGATTTTTAAATAAATTTTGATGCAGTGAAAAAATCGTCGAGCCTGTGATTGAAAAACATTTTTTAACTCGTTGTGGTGACCATAAAATTCTCGATCTGGAATGAGACTATAGTTTATGAGGTAAAACAAAAAATTAACATTGTGTGGAAAAAAATATGGATTTTCCGGTATGATTGAAAAAATGAAACACTCGCGAAAATGATCGATACAGTGAATTCATAAAGCTGGAGAAAATCAAGTCAGTCTTGCTAGGGCGGAAGACACGTTGACGGACGAACCTACCGGAAGACACGTAAAAAGTATATCAGGCAACGAGTATATGGGCCAGAAATCCGTGGTTAGAATTAATAAACATTATGAGCAGAGATCGATCGAAATGCTCGAGTGATCAACTTTCGTTTTTTTTTCTAATCCACGCCGCACCGCTTAATTTTCAGTGTAATTAGAAAATTAAATCGGAAACATTAAGGGATCGTCAATAAATTTTAATCGTAATAGAAATTATTCAAATTCGAAAAAAAATCGTAAGTCATTTCCGTAATTTTTGGCTGCAGGCAAATTTGGGAATTTCGTGACGAAAAGAAGGAAAAAAAAAGCAATTTGAAAAGTCCACGGAACAATAAAAAGAATGGAATTTTCTACAAAGTTCGAAGTTTTGTCAAAGAAATCAACGTTTTTTTTTTTTTTTTTATTAGACGGAAATAATTGAAGAAAATGTGACAAGCTTTACTGACAATTTATTCATAATCTATGGCAGATCACGAAATCCCTCAAGTATTTTTATGATGGAATAAAATTTCAATTATATTGAGAGTCCTATAATAGAGTAGAAAACCAATGAAAAAGGAATAACCACAGAGCTTGGGAAACATCGACCGGTAGTTGTCCGAAAGCAAGCAAAAAAGAGGATTCCATAGCTCAGTAAATATTGAAATTCATTTTTAAAAATTCTTTTGTCGCGAGGGAAATACGTAAAATAATTAGCGACGACGAGGTGGAGGGTTCTCAATCGATCATAAAGTCCCTGTCGAGTCGAGCTCTTTCCTTTTTTCTCCACTCAGAAACTCGTCCTTTTATGAAACGAGGTACAAAACAGAACGGAACGAGATCGAGAGAGAAATGCCAGAAAACCGAGCGCTGCTAAATAAATGCAAAAAAAAATGATTTCACATTCGCGCAATACAACGAAGAAGAAACTCCTTGAATACGTAACAATTTATCCTCTTCTATTGACAGAGGGCGGAAAAGTTCTAGCGACAATTTTCCTGGACAAGTAGGTCGTGAAAAACTGAAGAGAAAAGTCCTGAAGCATTTTTCGCTGCGATGCACCGTCGATGAGATATTAACCGCGTAACGCAAGCCAATGAGCTTCGCGGTTGAGAAGAAGCACGTAGTGGGGGCAGCGCGTCGCGCAACGTCGCTCGCAGCGGATTGGCTCGCGTCATTTTTGATTTGCATCTCATTAGCGGCGCATCGGAGAGAAAAGTGCTCAAGGACTTATCGCTGCAGAATTTCACGAACAATCGGTCCTGCGAGTTCCAGGCCTAACTTTAAGGACAGCCCGTAGACTGTATCCCTTTTGAGCTTCTTGTCAACGCCACACCGTGGATGTAACATGCTCGTGTGTTGGACAAGCTCGCACGTGCGACAGCGATGACGTTGACGCTGAGAAGAAGAGCTTCTAGTCATCCCGTGTGAATAGACATGTGTGAGCATTGAGAATCGAGAAAAAAATAGGTCTCGGCGCACCTACCGGCCTCTTTTCCGCTCGTTCTTTCTCTCATTTTTCTCTTCCTCTCATTTTCTCTTCTCTCTTCGTTCCTCGCTCTTTTTTTCTAGCAAATGTTTTTCTCACTCACTTTTTCCGTTACACGTTTGAATATCAACGTCCTAAAAACTCATGTGGATATACTTCATGATTAAAGCGATGTGAGGAAGCGAGAGAGAGAGTGTGAGAGAGAGAGAAAAATTTCAAGCTCGAGGAAAGCGGGCGACCCGCGCAATTCTAAATATACGACACACGAAATGCTCTTTCCAACTACATCGCCAAACTCTCTGGATAATACACATATGCATATGTATTTCTGTTCCTCCACCAGTTACATTGCGAGAATGTAGAAAACGCTGCAAAAGCTTTTCGTCGAAAAGAGCAGTGAGCGTTGCGACGTCGTGCCGTTTCCACTCGAGAAAATCGTAATAAAATATTAATTGTTGTGTCTCATTTTGAGGAAAAAAGAAACGAAAAAGAAAGTTAACCCGTGGCTTGAAAATATTCATGACCGTTGTTCATCGATCGATGAATGTGCACTAAAAACAAAATTTTGTTGAAAATGATCGATATTTTGTTCGATACGATCGACTACACGTTTTTTTGAATAATCCCAAAAATTGTGTCATCGCAGCAATAAATATTTCAGAAAGTCTCTTCGGAAGCTAATTTTTGTCGTTCCACTCGTAAATTTCGCTGACCATTCTGTTAAAAACTAAATACATTGAAAGAACAACAAAAATTTTGAAATTATCTAAAAATATTTAGTTTGCCGTATTCAACAAAATATCGACGATTTTTAACAAAATTTCATTTTCAGTGTGTACTAAATAAAAAAGAGACATCGGCAACGTTTTGGATTCTATAGACAAGAATTCAACTAAACAGAAAAGCAATTCTTAGCTGTTGTGTACCCAAAATTTTTAAGGGCTCGCGTCCAGTGAGAGCCCATCGTTTTTAAATTGCAAAGTTTATTTGCTTCTGGAAAAGTCGTTCCGGAAAACTCGCGGCAAGAAATGCTCTGAAAAACAAAAACAATAACTGTCAAATATAAAATCATTTTCGTCCTGAAATATTTTCTTATAAAGAAAAAAGTACCTGCTGTTTCTCGCATTCGATATTTGATATCGATACGCGATTAATCAACTATGTCACAGTGTCACAATCCCCCTGTTGCGTCAACGAGATATTTGTCTGGCCGCAAGAACACGACGTAAGGGAAAAGGGAAGGAGGAAAAACTCTTGTTCATTTCGGGTAGGTCGCGTTTCATTCTGAGGAAAAGTGAAAACCACCCTCTGTTTTTCTAACGCTTGACACGAGATGCATTCAAGTCATAAAACGCGCCAAAGATTCATGTTGGAAGATTCGACAATTATTTTTCTTTCTTTACTCCTACAAAATGTCAAAATAAGCAAATTTTTTTTCTCTTTTTTTGTTTTTCAATGAGGATTTCCATAGTAAATAATTAATCCAACATTCATCCACTAATTTTTTGAATTTACCGACATGTACGAGTGACACAAATAAATTGGACGAATTTACAAAAAAAAAAAAAGAAAAAAAAACAATCCCTCATCGTCATATTTCTACACTGGAAATGAAATTTTGTTAAAAATCGTCGATATTTTTTTGAATACGGTAAACTAAATGTTTTTTAAATAATTTCAAAATTTTTGTTATTTTGGCAGTATATTTGGTTTCCAATTTATTTGTCAGCAAAATTTACGAGTGGAACGACTATAATTTGCTTCCGAAGAGACTTTATAAAATATTACTTGTCGCAATGACACAATTTTTGTGATTATTCAAAAAAACGTTTAGTCGAACGTATCGAACAAAATATCCATCTTTTTCAACAAAATTTTCTATTCAGTGTACGATGTTGCAATTTCCATCGTTGGAACGCAACGAAATTCCCTTATTTCTTGTGCAAATCTCAAGATTCCCATTGAATATATGGTCAGAACAATGAAATGATATTTTTTTAGGCTCCAAAGAGAAAATCGTTCTGGTTTTCGAAATTAAACAAATAGTTGGTAGAAAAACGCATTTTTTGTTGAGGCCCAACGTTGGGAACTCCAGGATCATATATTTCTTTGAAATGTCAAAATATTTTGTAAAATTGTGTCATTTATTTATTTATATGAATCCAACCGTGATGGACGTTTATCGAGCGTGTTTATTGTGTTGAGCTGTGGGCACGTGAGTGGCGTGAGACAAGCCCGGTGACACCTTGTTTGGAAATCACCGGTAAGATCTATATGGGGAGAGAGAGCACAGGACAGGTTGCAATTCTCATATTGAGCTATATACGTGTGCATCATACACAGTCATACACGTGTGCACGTTGAAGAGATGAAGTGAATACGCACGTTCGCGTATATCGCTATGTAGTTGTTGTCTCGTGTCTTGTACGGGGATTGTCAAGGCCCGATGCTTTCTCGCGAACGTCAAGAGGAGAATTAAATACTCCGTCACTGGCAGTTCCCTTTTCTCGGGTCCCCGAGCAACACAGCATTTTTCTTTTCGTCCCAAAAAAACACCGGAAGCCAATTCGACGAGGCTATGCTGTACAGTTTTAAAATTCGAGTTCGTGACTCCGAATAAAAGAGAAAAGTGTGAATTCACTAGATCCAGAATGGAAATCGTTCCGGAAATTCTTGAGACTCGAGACATTGCAAACAAATCTAAAAAGATCCCGAAAACGTGGCTGGGACGATGGATCATGGATCAGAGTAAGATGCGTCCGAGTTGTTATTTTTCGGTTTCATGCCGCGCCAAGGGTTGCTCAATGGACGCCGTAAAACTACGTCCCCTTTTTCTTCGTCATTCCCTCGACCGTTCTTCCATTCAGAACTATTTTATTCTTTTCCATCATTCTCTATGTTGCTCGTTCCTTTTATATTAAAATTGTGACCAACCTTGAACTTGTTAAAAATCCGCCTGAAGGAAGTACGAAAAATTCAATAATGACATTTCTAAACATCGCTGAATCAACGACCGTCTCACAAAAATGACAAAATTTTGACTATTTTTCAAATCGTCGTATTCCCGTCATTAGGAAATAACGACTGTCGATATTTTCTGTTAATTAGTAAATGTCGCAGGACTTGGTTGATGCAAAAAGTGTGAAAAATAAAAAGAAATTTATTGCTGGATTGCCGACTTAATGAATCGGTAAGATCGATGCTCTAATGTTTGATCGGTACATCGATTTTTCAGATCATCGGAAGAGCACCGATTCCGAAGCGATGCAACGCTGTCCCTACATACACGAGATGAAAGAGCGTCTGCTCTCACAACCGACGCCCACAGACAGCCTCGATATGGAACGTTTGGACGGTGGTACGCCCGTTAAGGAAGCAAATCTTCACAATGATTATCCGGCACATACGAATCCTGGTGTAATTCCCGACCCACCGGAAATGCCACCTGACTCCTTGATCGGCACGGTTGTCAAGGTAAACCCGCCCCAGGTATCACATCAAAAATCCTTTTTTTTTAATCGTCAAATTCGCTTCTGTGTAAACATGTGCGTTAAAAAAATTCAAATAACAACAACGAAACAAACGAACAATTCCAGCATGTTTGGTGACTGTTTTTATGAAATAAGTGTTTTTGCTTTTGTCCAACGCGCCGAGCTTTGTCCGTGCCATCAAGAAAACGTTGGCTTGCTCTTTTCAACCCAAATTCGAGGATAGAATTTTTTTCCCCCAAAAACCGGATTCTCGAGTCTTTAATGAAAGCAGAAACAATCGAGTCGTATTCTCTTGACCCAGATTCGTACGGGAACAAGCCTTGCCTCGCCGCATCAATAAATTTCATGACGGAACATCGAAAATTAATCAACAGGTTATTTTTTTAGTGACCTTCAAATTTAGGACCTTTTTTGTAGCTTTTTCTCTGTTTGGGACAGCTCCGAATTAATACGATTTTGCAGATTGACTTTGCTAATGATTAATCATTGGGGAAAACGTCATTGCACTGAAAACAAAATTTTGTTAAAAAAGATGAATATTTTGTTTGATACACTGTCGCTCAAAAGTTTGGATACAGTATCCAATATTTTTTGCCGCACTAAAAGTTCGATAACTTTTTGAAAAATAAAGATTTTCCAATTTTCCAAACGGCGTTTTGAAGGGGACAAATGAAGCTTCAGTTCACCCCATTTAAATATTTTTTATGATTTTTTTTCGACCCAGTACGGACTTTGGTTCGTGACTGTTTTTATGCCTTTTTTCGACCATGGCGAATCAGGCGCACAACTCAAAAAAATTCTTCTATTTTTTTTTAATGATGGAGAACTTGAAAGTGAATGTAAAACCTCCATGTTCTTTTTTTAAAAAATTTTTTGCGATTTTTTTTCGAAAAGTTATTAGCATTTCGGCTGGAATCGATAAATTTTAAAAAATTCGAAATAACCCGAGAACAATGGGATTAGAGAGAAAATGTTAAGAATGAAAAAAGTTGTGTACTTTCATTCTGAATAGCATTGAATTTTTTCGGAATTATTTTTT
>JBAJMU010000010.1:3898280-3942207 GCA_037952995.1 Hyposoter didymator
TACGTTCGACTAAACGTTTTTTTGAATAATCCAAAAAATAGTGTCATTGCAGCAAAAAATATTTAAGAAAGTCTCTTCGGAAGCAAACTTTAGTCGTTCTACTTGTAAATTTCGCTGACTATTCCGTTGGACACCAAATATGCTGCCGGAATAACAAAAATTTTGAAATTATAAAAAAATATTTAGTTTACCGTATTCGACAAAATATCAACGATTTTTAACGAAATTTCCTTTCCAGTGTGACGGATATTTAAAAAATGCAGGGAATCTCGAGGCTTTTCGTTGGCCACGAATTATCGAAAATTGGGTCAAAAGTTTCGTAGCATTTGCATATTTTCATGAAGCGTTGAATTCATAGAGACTCTCCAACAATTGCACGTCAATAACTCGTTTGCTAATTAAAATTGAAATTAAGGCAAACTCGACATAATTTTTCGGTTCATTTTTTATTTCTCTCTCCGGAGATCTCGTCCATTTGCTCCCACAGAAAAAAAAAAGTTTTTTCAATGTGTGTTTCCCGCATTGACGATGCCTCGCGTACATGAAAGGCCATTCGAAAGCAAATAAAACGTTTCTATCATTCGCGTTCCGACTATTGGACGAATGTAAATTTATACTCGAGATAAATTTCATAACATGGCTTGACACGAATCTTTTTTTCGTCGGAATTTTTCAGTTAAATTCAGACGGTTATGGATCCCACACGTCACCGGCTCACGCGAGGCAACCATTGGTACCCCAGAACGCGATAAATCAGCCCTTATGTCTCACACCAACACATTCAGGCATTGCGAACGGAACACTTCCCAAAAATGCAAAGTAAGTGATTTATTCATTTTTATCAAGTTTCTCATTTTTCCTCAACTTTGTGACAACGATACGAGAAGATGAAGTACCAATTCGTCCCTCAATTATGTCATTTCCAACAATAGTATAAAAATGAAAAATTCGTATGGAGAAAAAAAAACGTTTTTTTCCGCTCGTAAAAATCCACAGACAAGTAAATCGAAAATTGATTACGATTCCGAGTGATTCGGCGGGAGAAACAACATCAAAATTTAATAATCGATAATCCATTGGAAAAAAACTTGGACACAAAAAAATGCCGCGAGCTTTTGAATTCGAAATGCAATCTAAAGCTTCACCAGCAGACAGAAAGGAACACCACGGATTAGAAATTTAATAAAAATCTTGAGCAAACGTTAACAACGATTAGCGCAGAAGCCTACGAAAAGATTTAAATCGTGAACGTCGTGGAGCGGTGAATCCGCGATAACGAGGTATAACGAGTACGAGGAAACGACGAAAGTTTCTCCTGATGATGGAGAGTGTTGCATGTGTAATCACGCGGGAAAATAATCGCATAAATCTTAATTAAATTGGGGAGGAAGAGAGACCGATAAATAGTTTCTATAGCTACTGAAATTCGATACAAAGCATTGAACGAATTAAGCGCTTCTTATTAGGAGGGAACAGCCGTTTGCGTCTCGTGTCTGGTGCTCCGGCGACGCATCCCTACGCGGTTGCCTCCTCGGGCTCTCGTTCAACCTTTGCCTATCTTCCTCTTTCCCTCTCTCGCCATGGCAAGGGTTGTTCATCCCTGCTACGAGTGCGCAGCATCGAAGAGGTGATTTTAGTTCTTGGGCGTTGGAATCGCGGCAGCACTGCCAGCGACAGAAAGCGGCGGCAGTGGAGCCGAGGTTCGACGAAATCAATAC
This sequence comes from Hyposoter didymator, assembly GCA_037952995.1. Classification (NCBI taxonomy): domain Eukaryota; kingdom Metazoa; phylum Arthropoda; class Insecta; order Hymenoptera; family Ichneumonidae; genus Hyposoter; species Hyposoter didymator. The sequence goes on from JBAJMU010000010.1 coordinate 3,899,999, forward strand.
TGTATGTGCGTGCACATAGCGATGCACGGTACAACGCAAAATTCTTCCCATCTCCGTCTCCCTACACACGTGTTCCTCAAACTATACGAGAGCGCAAATGAATAAATAGCGGCGACACTTGATTCTGTGGAACGTGAATGCACGTTTATTTCTTCATCGGAGCAATTTTTCATTTTCATATTTCCATAGATCGGCGATTAAAAATTTTTCAGACATTTTCAAACATTTTTCGTGCGGCGATTCGTTGTTGAGAATAAAGAAAAAGGGAACCGAATATAATCGTTGAATTTCGCACTGTCGAGCTCTACTTTGTAATTCGAACTCCCAAAAGCCTGGATTACAAAATTTCGTTGTAATTCATGCAGATATCCGTCCAGAATGCAGCGAACACGATTAATGATGACAAGAAGTTTGACAGGAAACTTTCCCTTTGGCATTAAAAAAATATATATAGTGTACGAAATAATTTTGATGGCTGTGAGCGACTCGCTGTACGTTCGGTTTAACGAGGCACGAAGGGAACAAGGTTCCGTCTTGTCGAACAGAGTCTCAAGATTGAAGCATCGTTTCGGTTGTCAAGCACACAAGTAAATTTCGTCTGGAGTATCGAGCGAGAATCGATACTCGATCAAAGGAATTCGAGTCCGGCTAACGCGTTCGCAAATAAAACGACAAGCTCTGTGTGTTTGCTTCATGGATAAGGATCGCGAGGGAGAAAGCACGAAATAAGAAAAAGAAGAAAAAAAAGGATAATCCACGATCTCGGGTGTTCCACTTTTGAGCTTGGAGGAAAATCGACACGAATGCCTGAAACTGGGTGTGGATGAGGGCCTCTTGACTCGCTCGGGAAATGCATCGGTTTTCCTCCCAAGCTATAACGATGCAACCCTCAATCTCTGTAATACTTTGAATGCCTTGCCCACTCGTGCAGAAACTCGAGCTTCGCCAAATTAGCACTGAATTCCTCGCTGCTCCGTGACTATATTTCTAAAAGCATCGTGTATTAAGCTCCAATTGGAAATAGGTCAGAGATTAAAGAGAAAAGTCATAATAAATCATAGTTAATTCCTCGAGTTGAGCTACTTTTTGTCTGGCCTCGTTAAAATCGGCTTTTCATCTAATTAAAATAATCAATTGCATTCCTGTTTTCACAAGTATGAAGAAAAAATATCAAAAGAACCAAAAATGTTACGAAAAAATTGGAAAATTACTGGAAGTATTAAATTTCTCAATAAATAGATTCCTTCGCGTAAATTAAAAACCAGCAAGATTTCGAAAAAAGAATCAAAGTCGAAATAATTTTTGGCCCTTTTTGAAAAATAAAAAAATAAAATAGAAAGTGCACGAATTCGATTTTCTTTTGAAATTCTTCCTCCAATGATTCACGATTAATCTCCTTGGGACCGTGGCAAACATTAGGGAGTGTGGAAACAAGTTTTCTCTGCCTCTTCGAGTAAAATAAACGAACTAGCGATTGCGTTGGTCAGCAGCAGGTGCTCGCAGCCCGAGATGTGAAAACAAACATCGGAAAATCTAAGCAAATGCCACGAGCGCGTAAAATAAATATCAGGGAAAGAGACATTCGTATTGGGGGGGCGGGGGCGGAGGGAGGATGGAGTTAAAAGTTGATAACGTTAGTATTGGGTTGGAGGGAAAGGTCAGTGAACCTAGTACGGTGGTGGAAGCGTTATCGAGCGGGTCAGTGGGTCGCAGAACCACACGGAGCAGTTCGCTTCCATTCGTTCCGCCCCTCAGTCCTCTCGCGACGCTCATCTCGTTCTTATTTCTTTATCTCTTTCTCCCTCTCAGCCTCACCTGCTCCTTCGTGTCGCTTTTTTTCCACGAATCTTTCATAGCGTCGAAAAATAATTAATCAAATCTTCTTTTTGCACATGTTATTAAAAAAAAATCAGTCATTATTCATTAGAACATTTTTATTGAAAAATAAACATTCCCTTTAATCTGAACTTGCCACGAGAGGTCATGGAACGTGAACATTTTTGTAAAATTTCCTTGACAAAAAATGAGGAAATGAAAATCATCGAGAATTTATTGAGTGATTGAGCTATTTCCACTGCTTTCGAAATAATTTTTCACTTTCGTCTTATTTTCTTGAAAACTCAATATTCTAACGATGAGCTTACGATTTGAAAGAATCGAAATTTAGAAAATCAGTACATCTTATTGCGATGACCAAGTGGTTGGAGATTGGACGATCGACTGCAGTTGTAAAAAATGTTTGCGAGGTTAATTATTTTAAGGTTTATGTGCATCTGGAATGTCGATACGATTTCGTTTGGAATTTTTGCTGGAATTTATGGAAAAAATATGTTTCGACACCGGCCGATCCATTTTCTATGAAAAACTCATTTCAGTAGAGGATTGTTAACATTCTTTAGGTTTATAAAAGTTTTTCACAACCGGAAGGATTAAATATCAGCGAGGTTGAAAAATCCAAACTATGAGACAAGGTTATCGACCGAGTCCGATAAAATTCGCGTACTCACTTCCGGCGTCGATGTAGTGGACAATCAATGATGCATTGATCGACGAAATTCAAGAGAGTGCAACGTTCGGGCGCGTGTGCATGAGGATTTCGATACGAGTGAGTGTAAAGGTGAGTGCAGGGAGGAAAACAAAGAGGGCTCTGAAAGAGAGAGAGAAAGAGAGAGCGAGAGATTCTGGATACGCGGGCGCGGATGGACCGCGAATGGCGGGATCGACTTTGCCCTCCCATAGTACAATCCCGCAACCCCGAAAGAACCGAGAGAGGAAGAGAAACGGAGAGAACAAGTCTCGCCGAGGCTACGATAGCGGAAATCGTGTACAATCGCCTACAGAGACTTCCAAAGTTTCTGGGACCCTTCATCACATTTTAAAAATTTCTCATCCAAACCCAAATCGTGAAACAACGAAGCTTTTCCATGAATTCATCCAAAATGAAAGACATCAATATTTCCCTCAAAACAAAAACGATTTTTTTTCAAAACAAAACTAGCAACCGGAGCATTTTCTATTTCAATCGCACAATTCTTGTTCCAATTGAAATGCAATTTTTCGACAATTGCGAAAACGAAAAACGAATCTGAATAATTCCTAATCGCGAGCTCTGGAAAAAGTTTATTAAGTACTGAATTATAAAAATTCCTCAAACGTCAGAGAACATCACGAAAAATTGGAGGATTTTTCGAAAATTTGAATGTAAATCGAATAGCGGAATAATTGCGCGAGTCGATCTTGCAAAATCAAAGACAATCGACGGACCTTTTCTCGAAATCTTGATTCAAATTGAGTTAGAATATTGAAAAAAAAAATTTACAAACTGTAAATGGACGTGATCATGAGGTTTGTGGAAAAATTTGTTTCATGAATTCTGAATGAATCTGTAGCTTTCGAAAGAGGGTAGTATACAAACTAGTGTATATTATGTGAAAGGGAGCGAGAGAGGAGTCGGAGTAACGTTAAAGGGCGCAAAGAGACCCAGAGAGAGAGAGAGAGGAAGGGAGAGAGGGAGTACGCGAGAGGGTGGTTTGGAGGAGAGAGGGTGGTTTTGTGCGCTGGCGCAAGAAGCGAACGGTTGCCCGGGAAGAGGTACCTCCCGGCCCAGCCTCAGTCTCCGGGATGCTGGGGGCGGCGATCGTGATTCGACCCCTATATATTTCGGCGTGTTCACGATAATACCAACGAAGAAAAAAATAAAAATATAAATAAATAAATAAATAATAAAATCGCCATTGACCAAGGTGACGAGATAATTATTTCAGCGTCAATCGTTAACGATTAAAAACTGGTGAACAGCATTGAATAATTTAGCAGACGAACGAAAAACGAAAATCTCGAAGCGATTTCCTCCCTCGCTCTCTCTCCATCTTTCTCTCTTCATTCTCGACAGCAACCCCTCGGTGTGTACACGAACGTTACACCTGCACGTAGTCGATCTGTGTCGTTGTTCATCACGCTGGTTGCTGATGCGTATACGTGTGCAGAGTGTGATCGAGGGGAATGCACGGAGGCTGAGAAGGAAGAAAAAGAGAGCGAGAGAGAGAGAGAGAGAGGGAGAGCGAGAGAAAGGAATCTCGGGATGGATACTGTGGATCGAGATGAATAGCGAGAGGGGATAAAAAATACAGGAGAAGGAAGATAATGCAAGCGACCACTATCGTCAAGAGATTTTCTCTCTTCCTCTCTCATTCCTTTTTTCCTCCTTCATTATTTCCGACACAAACATACGTGGCTTGGTACGTTTACACATACGAGAATCCTCCAACCCTCTCTGTGGCTCCTTGATGCCCCAAGTGTGTGTAACGTCGTGTCGCGCAGCCCCTTTCGCACGTATTGCTCCGGTGAATCCCTCGAATACTATGCAGTCATCGCGAGAGCCTTCGAGACAATGTAACGCGTTCCCTTCGTTATAATTCTTTAATAAAAAGTTGAGACATTTTTTAGAGATTTTAAATCACGTTAAAAAAACGTAAGGAAACTGCGTCGTTCAATGATCGTATGGTGTCGTTATCGAGGTTCGAACGATGATAAAAAAAAGTGTAAATATTCGATTAGTCGCGAAATTTTCGCGGTGATTTCTTGAACCATTCGCCATAGCGATTGAACTAGAGGAACGAAGACAAATAATCCGCACAAAACCGCCCAACAAAGTGTAACATTTCCCATAACCTTTTTTGTAAATTTCAAAATATCGCGACCATTAAAATTAACATGAAAATCAATTCTCCGTCTCGTCTATTCCTAGCGAAAATGTCAAAATTATCGACCTCGCCAAGTTCATTTGGAAGCGAGAAAAAAAAAAGAATCTCGGCTAACGACACCCTCGAAAAATCCACCAAGAGGCTTTTCCTCATTTTTTCTTTCTTTTCTTTAAATATACCACGCAGTGCTCGAGCATAGCCGTAGGCAAAAAAAAAATAAAAGGAAAGTGGAAAAAAATAAAAACGTATACGAGTGAAAATGTATACAGAGATAGACCAAGAAAGAGAGCGCTTCAGGGGGTGGTTTCAGGTCGGAAAAAAGCATCAAGTGCGACGTTAACGACGCTGCCAGTGTTTCGTAATTTAATATTCGGAAGTCAAATCGATCGTTGAAAGAATTTTCACAAATTTATTCAACAAAATCCAAGTAACGATTATGTAATAAAATTACGTCACCGCGACAACAAATTATCAAAAATAACTGAAAAGCAAAAGGTTCGGTTACTAGGTAACACAAGATTTTATTAGAAAATCTCAAAAGAAATGAAATTATTGGGACCGGAAATAAAGGCTCGGGAATCCCAGGATGTTGATTAATATGCGCAAGTAGTCCGGAGGACTTTGAACTATTGCGCGCAACAGCTCTCCTTCGTCTGTATCCGGTCAACACAAATACGTACATAAATGTATTTATAAATGAACGAGCTCAGCGTCTCGGATTTGCCGATAGTTGAACGTCTCTTACACGTATATAAATATTTATGAGCAGGAAGATGTGGTGATAGGCTCTCTTTCTCGCGAGTTCGACCTAGTTAACAGATACACAGGTACAAAGCGGTTCGCAGCGGGTCGTACGAGAGAGGGAGAGAGAGAGAGAGAGAGAGAGAGAGGTAAAGTGAGAGGAAGAGAGAGAAATCGTCCCTCTCCGATGACGAGCTGTCTCCATATTAGCAGCATCTCTGCATTGTCAACGCGCGAGACGATCAAAACTCTCTACACACATATGAAAATCGATGCGAAGGCAAGGAAAATGATATAGCTCGGCAAATTGAGTGAATAAAGTCATTTTGTAAGGAAACATTTCACAACAAACTTTCTTCGACATTGTACGTCGCGGAGGTCTCATTAACGGGATCGTAGAACAATCGCGCGCGCGGCGAAAATCTCATTAGAGTCGGGAAATATTACGATGCGCGTATATTGAACGAGAGGAGAGTCGGAAACGAGCTTGGAGTAGAAATTAGTATTTTTCGTTCGTTCGTGAATGGTGGATCGTGAATCCGATGCTGCGCGTGCATCTTTGATTTTTTTTACTTTTTACAATAATTGCCGTATAAATGCAACAAATTCCATTGAAATTCCGCATTTTCGCACACGTATTTGAGGCTGTACAAGAGTTTCACTAAATTTCTGCGTCAACGTACTGATGCGTTTTGAAAAACCAAGCCAGAGCGTCAGCAACGCCCTCGTACATACGACGGTGACCCGAATCACAAATCTCTCATTATAATTCGTTCCCAGCATCCCTCCCGCGACAACAGTGTCCTACTCCGACGAATTAATCGCGTTACTCTATCCAATTATAATTTATTGTGAATAATTCAAATGGCTGATGAATTATTCACGAGAATAAACAAATGAGGGCGTGTGATTTGTAGTTTTGACGAGATCCGTAACAATGTTTTCATGATTAACGTGGTTAATCTGCTAAATCGTGGCTGCAATTAACTGACAGAGAGCCTGGCACACAGCTTCTTCGAAAAAATAACGAAAAGATTGGTAAAACGTGAATACGCTTGTTAGTGTTCGCAAAGACGAAGGAAAAACAATTGAATAAGGAACAAAGTGCGTGAAATAAAAAAGAGTTTTGCCGAGTGCACGATTTTATAATGGTGGGCGGAGGTGACTGCAAAGTGGCGACGGTCGAAGTGGAGGCTGCGGCCGCCAACGACAACACGGCAACGCTTCCGGTAACGAGACCCCTTAATCCTCAGATCGTTGGTGCACCGCCAAATGCCCAGGACAATGCTGAGAAAAACAACGCTGCTAACAAAGAAATGGAACTCAAGAACGTTCGATCGACACCAGCTAAAAAGTAAGCCTGCCCTTGCCCCCGCCCCTTCATCGTCCTTTCCTTTGCCGTTTTGACAGCCGAGAGAACATTTGCAAAAATCAAAGTCGTAGAGCTATGGAAACCCATAAACCGTGTGTACGAACTTTACGAGGGTTTGTAAAAAGAAAAATATGGATACGTATTTTAAGGGTGCATGGTTGAATCATAAAACGAGGGAGTGGCGCCCGACTCGTCTGCCTTTGAATTTCCTTTTTATATTTTTCTTTCATTCTCCCTCTCATGTTTTCCCACCGTCACAGAGTCGATTCTCTCCGTATCAAAAGATCGACGTCTTGGCAAAGGTGGCAAAAAGGAAAAAGCAGGAAAACAAAAAACTCGTGAAAACGTCGAAAACTTGTTGAATTTAGGTGCCGAAAAATTGGCCTGCATTCAACTCCATTAAATTCATCGAAATGTTCATTTAACCAAACGATTCGAAAGCAAAATAATTTTTTTCAAAAATTGCAACGAATCGAGGCCCCTGGAGGTGACGTCAACTGTGCAGACGTACGAATGAAAGAAAAAAACGTCTAAAATACGAAAGAACCGAATGCAAGAAGGGTGAATAAACCGCAGGGGGTTGGTAGCGAAAAAGTCGTGCAGAATTTTCATCCCCTTGGCAGAGACGTAGCCAGCAACCCTCGCTGCATTGGCAAAAATGAGCGAGTCTCTGCCAAACGACGAGAATGCGAAAGCAATACACCCAAACATGAGGAAAACTAAAAAATGAAGGGAAAGATGAAAAAAAAAACACGTCTGCTTGGCACGCGAGAAAGCTCGAGGATTTGCTCTCGTTCCCCAACCAGTCTCAATGGCATTCGTTTTATACGAGTCCTTTTGTACAAACAATTCACGTTGTTCGTACGAATTTTATGCACACTGCATTCATTTACATCCTTGCCTGAATACATCAACATTTTGTCTACCAATGTTTCTCCATTTTCGTACACTGAGGCAAAAATTCGTTGGGCCAACGAAATGTATGAAAAAAAACGAAAATTTGTTTATTCAACAAAAAAAATCGTTATAGCGAACGCTATTATCTCGCGCCAGTAATTAAGCCACTGAGAAAATCGAATTTTCGTTGAACGAACAAAACTTTTAATCAACTAATTATTCAATTACTATGGATACCTGAGCGAAATATTTTTTTCATCGTTCCACAACTCGTGTAACCAAACATCCTGAACCCTCCAGATAGAAAGGCTCTAGTCAATTATGCATGCAATTAAAAAAGGGCCAAAAAAAATCCACGAATTTTATCATTCAATTTGGTAAAATGTAAAATATTCCATTGATATTTCGATGTTTGGTTTCTTGGGACGAATAGTTGGAAAAGCATTGAATATTTCCAGATTGAAATTTCGTCTTACCACCAGCAACGTTCGCTGTAGGAATTGGCACGGTCATCGATCCATGAGCCAGTTGTACAATGAATTGAGAAAGTGTTTTCTGCAATATTGCAATTGATATGTCATTCAAACGATCAGCATACGGATTGCTCATTGGAAAACAAAAAAAATAACAAGGTGTATGAGTATAAAATCGAACTGAAGTGCAGGCTCGTTTACTCCGCCTTCTCGAATGTCAACATCGGTGCTCGAGTCCATTCGAAATGATATATGCATAAGATAATACACAGAGTTCAACTGCGTGTGGGAATCGCGATAATTGCGGCGAAACTGTTGGACTGTTGCTTCATTAATCTCGACTCTGTGTGGTTTGCCAGTTCGTTCTCGATGATGGAAAAATAAACTTCTTGTGTTACAGATTTCATTGTTGTTCCAATATCGATGGAAAATTTCAAAGAATCTTTGAAATATAAACGAAAACCTCGTTTATAACAACAATAACAAGTGATTACTTCCAGTTAAGACAAAAAAATACTCGAAAAAATTATTTTCGCGATTACTTGAATTCTGAGTCTGAAATGACAGAGAAATTACAACGGCAGCATTATAATTTACGTATTACTATCACAAAACGACTTTATTTAGGATTCTTTCAAAATTTTGTATCCACGTTCTTGGCACCAAAATTATTAACAGTTTTCTTCTCTGAAAAAAAAATTTCTGACATTTATAATTTGAGATATTTCATTTCCCATTTTTTATTTTTACCATCTAAACGCCGTGTAGATTGGAGAAAAAAAATTGAGAATTGAGAAAAAAAAAACAAAATAAACGCGACTTCAATTTACACGCGTTTAGATGGAGAAAATGAAAAGTGGGGAATGACATATCTGAAATTCTCAACGTCAGCACATTTTTCTTCAGAGGAGAAAACTGTCAGTTTTGGTGCCAAGAACGTTTGTACAAAATTTCAAAAGAACCCTAAATAAAGTCGCTTTGTGATAGTAATACCTTAATTGGATATTCGTACGATCCTTTTGTCCTTATAGTCTCTAAACTCGAGAAGACGTGAAACACGAGAAATTATAGAAAGCACGTTCACTATAAAGTCGACAGTAAAGACAGACTCCAATTTGTAAGGATTTTGTAAAAGATGAAAATGTTTCAAAAATTTTATTGGCTGGAAGAACGCAAAGAAGCAGAAACGAAGTAGAATCGCGGATTCGAGATTTCCTTGTGTATATGGAAGGCACAAGAAACCCGAGACGATTTGGCAAGGAATTGAATCTTCCCATCAATTCATTCGAATCGAACTGCCGAGGTTAAAATCGTTACACGACGAAATTACGGATTCGGGGATCACGGAATTAGTGTCCGGCGTTTATAATGGTGAGAGAGAGAAAAACTGTATCACGAGCGAACGAGGAACAGGAGGACTGGAAGTAGGTACTTCGAGATATCGACGTTGCCAACGACGCCTGCTGGTCCACGATCTCAACTACAACAATCTCGCCCCCACACACACACACACACACTTACACATTTATCTATCACTTGGACGCATATGGGTCCATGTGCTTCATGTGCACTATCGTTTCTACTCGTGATGCTTGTCGTCGTCGACTTTCTCGTCGAGTTGTCAACGACGAGAAGAGTCGGACGTTAAGGAGCAGAAGAAGGAACGAAAAGAAAAGACGCTGACTCCACGGCGATGCTTCATCGTCGGTCAGGAACGATATAGAGCACCACCACGAGCACGTCCGATATATGGTTCCGACTTACACATGAAACTGTAGAATTGTGTTTGTAGGGTACATTCTGCGAGGAATCAATAAATTCTTGCATTTCACGTCTTTTCAATTTCTCTACAAAGCGAAAAACCTATTCATCGCGTTCAAAAGTGCGCTCGTCGTTTTTTTTTCTTTTTCTTTTCGAAATCGTAATTTCTCTCACTTTGACCCTTTGTGCGGTTACACTGGGTCATATTGACCCGACTGCATTTTTGTTATGATACTCTTCCCTGAATGGTAAATCATTTCACGAACAACGAAAGGATGTTGTTTTTTTTTTCTGAAAAAAATAGCAAAGTAGATTGTAAATTTAACGAAATTATTATCTGAACGACCTAATTTAATATTTTTCCCGATTTTCTATGGCGCACACATGACGAATGTTTGGAATGAACTTTCGATGATTTTTTTCAACAAAAAGAGCCCGAACGGAAGTTCATGCTCCGGGTCGGCTAGACCCGGAATAAAAAGTGAGAAAAATATTGAAAAAATTGAGAGAAAAAATCGGACAGTTTTTTCTTGAAAATTTGGCTCGAGGTCCGAGGCGTGGGAGCATACCTGGGATTATCAAGCACGGAATGCTCCTTGTATGCATATATACGTTGGCGAGTTTTATCCTTTCATGCGGGGCTGCAATTAAAGCGTCCCATTAACCTCGCATATTAAATTCGAGTCTTTGCATCGCTCTCCCATTCATCGTGCTCTATTCTCGTGTGTACACGTGTACATGTGTGAGAGGAGGAGGAGGAGGAGTCTGTGAGGATGCACGACGCGGTGCTGAGAATCGTCATCCCCTTTGACTCTGTCGCGCATTTACACGCGATGTGTATCAACTCCGTGAGAATAAAAAAGGCCTAAAGTCGAAAGTATGGTTGGAATAAAACATGCCAGTCTCTGGTACGGAACTGTGTTCGTAAAACGAGAATGGTATTAATTGGTAAAAGGTGCTCGTGACGAAGGCTCGTTCGTTTCATCAGGGACACCGTACTCGCATTCTTTTCCCAACCCTTTTCGAATTGCGCGTATATAACGAACATCATTAAGCTTTCGATTTTTCCTGCCTCTTTGATTTGCCAGCCTCTCATATGTTCATATAAATTCCGTGAGCTGTATATCACGGTTCCTCGAACAAAGCCACACGCGTAATTACAACCTTTGATCCTTTTCGCACTAACCTCTATTAATTGGGTTGAAAAATATGAAACCTTATTTTATCATACGAACGAAAAAATATTAACTAATTCCGCGGATATTACTTTTTGTTTCGAAAACTCTCGATCTAAAATAATTTGAAGGGTTTTTTCGTGATTATTTAAAAATAATACGACAAAAATAGAACATTTGAAAATTCTGTCCTCAAAGAAGATCCGCACTTTAGAAATAGCGTCAACATTTGAAAAATATGAAATTTCATAATGAAATTCGAGCAGGAATCGTATTTGCAGTGAATTTTCAAATATGAGATACATTTTTTTTCGCTTACGATGAAACGCATCGAAAGGGTATGAGGTGGTGTATAAAAAATTGTTTGACAGAGTGTACACGTGGGTGTCCAGGAGGGTGGTGCGTTATAGGCGATGTTTTATCAGGCCTATACGGAGTACAATGAAGTCTGAGCGCCACAATCATCCCCTGAAATATGAGGGCGCTCTGGGAGGGACATATACTCGTGACAAAGGGTGGTTAAGCCCTAGCTCGTTGAGGAACATGTCAGCGACGGGGACAACACACGTTCGTGTAACATGACGAGCGCGTAACGATGGAATTTATTTTTTTCTTTCTATTTTTCCATAAAAACATCGAAAAACAATCCTGGCCATGATTTTCCTCGCGTTTTTCAGGACAAATCCTTGCGAAGCCTCGTACTTTTTGCTTTGCCGGAATGAGGTGGTCGATGCTATGAAAAAAATGAAATGTCGAAGGCTATCGCGAGCTTTATCAATAAACTTGGCGTCATTCCTTTCCCAGAGACCGAGACTAGAGCGCAAAAGGAGAGAGAGAAAACCGGAAAAAATCTCGTGGGCGTAGATTAAACGAGAAAATATTCATGATCCGGATGCTGTGACTTGCCACAGCCGGTAACCCGTTTATTTGGATAACAATTTTTCCGGGAGACCGCTCGTGTGGAATGAATATACTATGTGAGGCTTCCGGCTGCGGAGTATTTTCGTTGCGGAACAGGCACGACCGGAAGCGAACTCGAGTTATGTATTTTTCAAAGATTTTCAAACCCCCATAACTTTTCTGTTTGTCGACACGCTTCACTAAATTATTTCCTTTGCGTAATGTCTTCCTTGTCGGCCACGAATTATGAGCGTTCTGAGCAACGAAAAACAGAAAATCATTTTCGTTTTATTGAATTCGCGAATGGATTTGAAAAATGTTGTGAAGTGGAAAGTAAAAGTTTCTGCTCGTAGAATCCAACCGGAAAATTATGCAATTTTGACGGAAAATCGAATCGTTCCGAACGATTTCCAAAATTACTAACAATAATTATACTCTGATCCGTGAAAATCATTTATTCTTTTATTATGACGATATTAAGACGCTCCAACGGTTCCTCGACTATGTGATACCTCCGACGAAACGAAAGCAAAACCTTTACGTTCCTTCTAATATCACTGCTCTCCGTAGAGAAGAAGAAAAAATATGCAAGCATACAACAATTCGATGACCCTGCGACTGATGGATCACCTCAATGACGCATCGTCTCAAAAACGCAGGCTCCCGGAGCAGGCTGAATATCGGCAAAGTCAGTAAATACGGAAGAAAAAATCCTCACGCTATTTGTTCATAACAAATCGACAAGAAACCATAGCAATTCGAACGAAACTCAAAATGAGCGAACGCGTACGACAAGTCCAGAAATAGATGCGGAGGATTGAAAATATATGTATGTAGAAAATAGAGATTGTGTGCACGTCTAAACGTCGGTCTTTTCCGAAATACAGAGCAGTTCGTTCGTTCAAATCGGCTCAGTGAGACGCGGCACCGACGCAGAAAAGTCTGCACGCGAAATTGAAAATTTCCTCACAAAAATGCCAAATTTTGAGATATTTCGTTTTCAGTTTTTGTGGATTCTTGTGTCTTGGAATGATTTCAAAAGCCAAGTGTACGATGCCGCGTTTCGCTCGGCTCGGGATCAAACGAATCGTGCGTGAAACGTGGAAAAATTGAAAAGCGTTCAACAGTAGGAGTGAAACGAGAGGAGTGGCATATCCATAGTGGAGTAGACAAGTTCTCAGAGAGTGACACTTGGGAGACGACGAAAGCGTCTCTCTCAAGAAACTCAATGTGCGAGTTTGCGAGTGAGCCTAGAGATTCGTAAAAGTATAGAAGCGAACATCTCAGTACGAAAGAGTTCGCTAGTTTGTCAAACTCGTGTCAGTTCTTTTTTTTCACCCCATTAGCGAAGAGTAGATTGTCAAAGATTTTTTTTTTTCTTAATAATGGAAACAGAAATCGTACCTTTCGTAGAGAACGATGGAGAAAATAGGTCAACGCCACCTAAACTCTTACCAAGGACTACTAGACTCGTAATTAACGAGAAGAAAAGGTGAGAATTTTTTTTTCCTCTACGGAGGTGTCCCAGGTGCTCGTGCGAGGAAAAAAACCAACGGATCTTCCTCAATTTCTAAGGATGTTAATAAGTAACGTAAAATTTTGAAAATTTATCGCCGAATATTGACCAAAAATCGGAGAAATAGAGCCAAGACAATTTTAGTGACCGATCGATCTTAATCGTTAATGAATTTATTACAGCACAGAAAATCATTAACTTCGTGATGGTTTATCGGCTGATAATTATTGTGAAACGTTTGCTCATCCTTCTCTTCACTATTTTTTGATTACAGGACCTCCCTCTTCATCATCATGAGCTTCATATACGCGAAACTGTTGCTCATAGTTTGCGTGGCGTATGTCATAAGCGAAGTGGTAACTCACAAATTGCCACTGTGGTATTTCGAAGGTTTCTTCACGTACATGTACGGCATGAGTATCCTGTTCCTGCTGTACGTATTTTGCTTCCTGCTGCAAGAGAGCGCATGTTGCTCGCGTGGTACAGATACGCCACCCCCGCCACCCAGACCACCGAAACCACCCAAGGAACCCAAAGACAAGAATAAGAAGAAGGACAAGAAGGACAAGAAAGAATCGAAGAATGCAAAAAACAAAAAAGATTTCCAGGTTAGTATTTCCCTTTTTCCCTGAACTTTTGCCAGCATTTTCGAGTTAATCAAGGTCTTACGCAAAGAATTCTGCATCCCGATGTAGTTTTCTGAATAGAATAATTACGAAACGTCGAATGCAAATTTCTTGAAAAAATTAATTAACATTTTCGACTCACGTTTCGTATTTTTTTCAATCGATCCAGAGTGGCAAATAAAATTTCCCATTTAATTCAATGTTCGTAGAAAAAAAAAAATCGAAGAATTAATCAATTTTCTTAATTAATTATTAGATTTTCGAATCAGCATAAAAATGGATAAATCAGCGCAGCAGAGCAGTTTGAAGTAATTCGCGATTTGCACACGTCATGAGAATAAATGAATAAGTAGAAATTTTTGGAGAAAATTGTGTCACTGTTGGCGTCGTTTTCGTTGAAATTTCTGTAAAGCAAGTAAGCTATATCGTTATCGATCTAGAAAGTATATTTTCGTTTATTCCGGTTATTCATGACTCAGATTCAGTTGAAAACGTAACGATATAGTTAAAAGTTTAGATAGATCGCAGCCTCGCGAGAAACGCTGACGCAAGCCAGTGTGAGCCAATCTTTTATGGTGAGACATGTGGTGTGATTGGAGCTCAAGAGAGTTCGCTCGGAGCCTCGACGTGCTTTGCCACCGAGAGTCTCGAAATAAATCCCCCGCCCTTGCACCCAGAACAACGACGTGCCCGCATTTGCGTTTTGTTTATTTGGCGGGAACGTCTGAGCGTTAAAAAATTCCTTTCATTTTTTCCCCCAATTTTCGTGCAATGAAAAAAAAAATTGCATTAGAAGTTAATCGTTTCACCAATTGACCCGATTTTGTTTTTTGCTCTCTAGTCTCTTCCCCAGGAGGCGACTGACGTTGAGGCTGCGGTTGCAACGAGAGTCTCGCGGAAACGAAAAACATCGCAAAACGATCACAGCTATGGGAGTTTCTTCCTCAGAATTGGAGCAATTGGTGAGCATCAATGATTATCGATGAATAAAGTCTCTGTTTGAAAAGTGCTAGTCGAATGTCAATGAAATTCAAATCGATTGCATTTCAATATCAACAACAGCTTTCGGCTTGGGCACAATGGTGTACAACGGTCTTGAATTTGGAGCATTTTTCGGAATTCCTCCGACATCACCGTGTTACCAGATCCTTCAGGGCGTCAATCCGCTTCTCCAAATGATATTTACGTTTATGCAGATGTACTTCATCTTCATGAACTCAAGAGTAAGTAGATGAAGAAATGTCGGCAAATGATACAAAATCATTAAAACAATTTTTGAAGGCTATTTGGACAGAATGAAAAAAACATACTTCGCTATTGTTTATTGCAGCTGAACATTCACCGGTTCAAAGTAATCGCACGTTTCGGTTTGATGCACGTCGTAGCCACGAATCTTTGCGTTTGGGTGCGGACTCTTGTTTTCGAAACACTCAAAGAAATCACCCAGACTGCCCAACGCCTGGGTAAGCAGGACGATGGAATAATGGGTACGTCACTATATAATTATTAATTAATAAATTGCAATCAAATTAATTAATTAAGACCGACTTTAATTGAACATATTGCAATCATGTTTTGTTTTTTTTTTTTCGATTACCATTTGCAGAGACGATTCGTCAACACACGATAAAGCACGCTGGCAAAATTTTGGGCAACGAACCACGCGACATGGCACAATTGCGTCTGGCGCCAGTGTCTTCGACTCTGCGACCAACGCCGTCCGGATTCGGTAGACTGGCGACAACGACAACAGCCTCGATTGGACGTTACGCCCGATCGACGGCTCGTTCCGTTGCTCGAGCTATAACAAGTGGAACGACCACTACGACGACCAGTGCACCCTGGACAACGACCACAACGACCCTGAAACCTCTGGTACATTCCATCCCGACTACGACAACAACCAGGTACGAAAAATATGACCCTGAAGTTCACAACGTTGGGCCTCAACGGAAAATACGTTTTTCTATCAACTGTTTGTTCGATTTTAAAAACCAAGACAATTTCCGTACAGATTTTGACTTTGGACCCTAAAAAAATTACGTTTCATTATCCTGACGAAATATTCAATAGAATCTTGAGATTTGCCTAAGAAAAAAAGGAAATTACGTTGTTTCCGACGGTCGTCGAACAATCAAGCAAAATGAGATGAGAGAAATGATAATATGTCCAAATCCTTGAAAAGAATCTTTGTGATGGAGAGTCTGTGTGTTTCGATGTTTTTCTTAGTACGACAACGACAACAACAATGCCGAAAGTTCAATCACTATTGAACGCGCTAACGAGCACCGTAAAGACGAACGTATCAACTGCTCGTGAGATATTTACCAGCACAACGAGTAGCACAGCGATTCCAAGCACGAGTACGATGACGTCCACGACAACTTCGACGACAATGTCTCCACTTCCAACTCTGTTAACACCAACAAGTACATTTTCACCGTTTCTGCGTGAATTTTTCGAAGCGCCTCAGTACGCGAAGAAAGGGTTTCCGCAGATATTCGACATTCACAATTCGACGAATGATACCAGCGTGTGGAGCCCGAGCTTTGCGTTTTACGCAGATTCGCCAGCGATCATTGGTGGCGGCTCGGTCGATAATGCCTGCGGACGTATCAACATCATGGGGACAATTGTACAGGATGCTGCGCCTTATCTCTTTCCTTTCATAATCGAATACAGCCTCGTAGGAGCTGCTGTTATTTACGTCATGTGGAAACATATCGGACGTCATCCACGTTGGCCACATCAGGCAGAAGCTGACCTGGAACGTCGCTTGGAGGCGATGCTTTCGCGTAGAGCAGTTGCTCTGGCTCATGCAGGTAATTTATTAGAATAATGGCAGTTGGCTTCAACGTCAATGGATTTTCGGTCCGGTATTTTAAAAAATGACTGTTCCATTGGGTTTTCCGACATTTTCGACATTTATGATACTTTGCTCGTTTGAATTTCAGGCCACGGTCGTGTGGATTGTGTGGGAGCAAGCAAAGGACTATTTCTGGGTCTTTTCCTGCTGGTTGGTTCGCTGATCTGTCTGATACTATTTTTCGTCCTGATCCATCATCCCTCATTCGGTTTATTGGCAATATATCTAGCGGACGTCTCGCATTGCGTATTGATGGCATTATCCATAGTAGCGATCATAATTGGTTTCATAAGGGTTCAAAGTTTGAAATTCAAGGCAGAGGAGCAGAGTGATTTGAACGACATATTGTTGCGTGTTTCCGGTTTCGGGCTGTTCTTGTATGCGGTATTCAGCGTCATTGCAGGTTCGTTCGCGGCATTCACTCACGAGCCGAATCTCTTCGTAATGGTAACGGGAATCCTCTCGGTGGCTCAAGTAGTTCTTCAGATGCTTTTCATCGCAGACGTATCTCGCAGGCGCGTTCATTTGCCTGAACACGATCGTAGCAAGCCCGGTCGCCAGGTTGTCACTTTTCTCCTTATTTGCAACGTAACTATGTGGGTCATTTACACCTTCGAGACAATGAAGGTCTTTGCCAATCCCGTGCAATACGATTTCTACGGTTATCTCGTTTGGACTATGGTGCAGAAGGTCACACTACCGCTCTGCATCTTCCACAGATTCCATAGCGCCGTAACGCTTGCCGAAATCTGGAAAACTAGCTACAAGGCACGTCTCGAATAAATTATCCATCATGGCAAATTCATTGATTGCGAGCTCATTCGTCCGGCGCTCACAACTTTAGAACGGCGATGATGATAATGATGAAATGATGATGATGGTAATGATTATGATGAGGGCAATGAGGAAAATGGCGATGATAACGATCAAGATGATGAGGATGATGGTGATGATGATGATGATGATGATGGAAACGATAGTGATGATGATGATCGTGAAGAAGATGATGATTGTGTCGACGATGATGTGGACGATGGTAATGATAATGATGATGACGATGATTATGACGATGACGATAATGATTGGGACGATTGTGATGATAACGATGATAATGATAATGACGATGAAGAAGATGATGAGGACGATGGTGATGATAATGATAATGAAGATGATGGTAATGACGATTATGATGAGAACGATGATGATTATGATGATGAGGACGTTGATGATTATTATTATGATTATGATGATGATGAGGACGATGTCGATGATGATGAGGACTATGGTGATGATGATGATAATGTTGGCGATTATGATTATGAGGATGTTGATGATTCTGATGAAGGTGATGGTGATTATTATTATGATTATGACGATGATGATGACGACGACGACGATTATGATCATGATGGTTATGATGATAACGACGGTGATGGAGTTAATGACACTAATGGTGAAGATAATGATTGTAACGATGGCGATGATGATGAACCACCATCAGATGTGTTTAAACACACATGTTTTTCCCACAAGAGTTCCCATTTCGCTCTTGAAAAAAAACATGTTTAGTTATCAACCCCAGTCCACGCGTGTTACCAACAAGTGGAAGACTCGGACTGTCAGCAATCAAGATTTCTCCAGCTAAGAAATGTCCGTTGACCATCCAGCAGATATTAAAAAAGGACGTAAAAAAACATTTAGTATTCTGGACAAACGGTAACGGTCAGGACTTGGAAACTATTCGTGAGAAATCGATAAATGGAAATGACACAAATTTCTAGTAGGGAGATCATCATGCATACCGGACGATTCGAGGAATCATTGACCCAAATGATGGGAAATCAGAAAAAGTATTAATGAAATCGTTATCTGGGAATCTTGGAAAAATAATCAGGGAATCACGAAAAACCAGACGGAATAAACGAAAAGAAGCGAACGACCGGAAATATCGGGAGGAATGGATGAATAATATCTGTAAAAAGGAAAAAGGCCACACTGTGGAACAGGATCGAATCCCAATTCCGAATAACGAGGGAAGTAAACGATTTAAAGATCCGAGATGAGCGGAATTTGAAGAATAAACAGGACATGAGAAAAAGGATAATATAGAGAACGTGAAAGAGTCTTCCACCGTAAGCCATCGATAAAAACAATGCAAAACAAAAACAAACGCTCACATTTTAATTTCACGCGATAATTTCTCATCCAACTACTTTTCGCTGATGTCGACGCAATTTTTATACTTTTATACCTCGACTACCCAAGTCATGCATCAAGATGCACGAAGAAACGGTCGAAGGAACAATGAAAAAAGGAAAAAACGAGAGGATGACAAAGCTCGACAGAGATGGTCGAGGAAAAGATTGAAGGCAGCAAGAAATTCTTCGGAAAACTTCGATGCATGAACTGGTGTAATTTCATTGTTTTGGTTAGAAAAAAAAAGAAAAAAAAACCGAAGCACCAGTCTCGGAACAGCGATAAGCCAAAAATGTAACGAAAAAAAGCGATTAGTTGAGCAAAAGGAGAAAAAACAAGTTAGACTTTGAAATCAGAAATTGGATTTTAAGCTGTCGCCCTTCGTTATAATTTCTTTCAACCACTGAACAACTATGTTCGTTGCGTCTCGTACAAGTACAAAATTATTTCTACAACTCACGAAAACTGAAAAAGTTGGCGAAAAATGATGAAAGAAAAAGAAAAACGAAACAAGTGTTTTTTTTTCGGCCATTCATTTGAAAACGCCAAATCAACGATTACCGCGTTATCCTGTTATCGCCCAGTCGCGATCATGGAAAACTTAAGTCTACGTGTGCGTATGCGTGTGTGTCTGTGTGCGAGAATGCAAAAGAACGAAACGTGTTGGATTCATTGTTGTATACAGAGACTCGAAAAAGAGCGAAGAGAAAAAATACTGAGAGGAAAAAAAAAGAAATACGAAAGAATTATAGAAATGAAATAAGAGAGAAAAAAAATATTACAGAGACGCGTGTACAGAGAATAGTGTATTTTTTTTGTGTTCCAAAGAGCCAAACGCCTGTGTGAATTGTATGACGAAGAGAGAAGGAAGAAAGAAAAGAATGATACCCGAGTTAATTGAACAGTGAAAAAAAAAGGCAAAAATCGACGAAAGAAAAGAAGCAGCAAGATGTAGGTAGTAAAAGAGAGAAAGAGAAACAAAGAGAGAGTGTGATTCAGTCATAAATATATATAAATAAACTACGAACTATAAGGTAGAAATTATCATTAGATTATCGCTAGCTGCGAAAAGCATAAATACATCAGATCGAAATACGAAATACTAAGAGAAAAAGTCGAAAGCTGAGAAAAAAGTAGAAGCTCGAGTGGCCAACACCATGAAAATCGTCGTGAAAAGGCATCCAGCGAGAGAGAGAGAGAGAGAGAGAGCGAGACAGAAAAAACTTGGAATAAGAAAAATGAAAACTCAAGATACGATTGACGAGGAAAACCGAAACATCGTTAACGACGATTGATAATTAATTCGTTAAAATGGTGATACTAAAAATCATCCCTGGCTTCACGAAAGGATGACACACGAAGAGAGTTTCGAGCGAGACAGGAAAAAGATCAAAATTTTCAAGACAAACACGATCGTTGATAAACTACGAATTCTAGAATGTAAAATTTATAATAACTCATTGTTTCCCTCCACCCAAGCCATGTCAACTCATTCCCAACATACAAACAAACAACAATACAACCCGTTTTACCTTTGAGGTAAAAATCTCGTTGCTAGCTTTCGAGGCTAAACACAGCTATATACATACATTTATATATTGCCACATATATGGGTATGTGTGCGTGTGTATATACACACACGTATATACACACTCACCGAGTACTATAATTTGGCATTTACAGTATAAAATTAAATAAATATACGTATACATAATTTAAATACAATACATATTATATTATTTATTATTTACATATTACATATATATAAATATATATATATACATAAATTGATTCGATGAAAGAAAAAGAGCGGTACGTATGTTCGTTTTCGGGTGATCTATGATCAATGATGATGCTAATTATGTTTGAAACGTGAGATCCAATAGCACGATGTAAATAATCGATTGATTCTTTAGCCAGACCAGAGTCTCTGAGAAGTAAAATTTCTACGAGTGTCTGGTGAGACGTTACAAAAAAAAAAACACCAGAAAAAAAGCCAAAAAAAAAACGATTTATCACAACTATTCACCAATGTTCTGCGCAGCAATTTTGGCATTCGTGAAATAAAGAACCTGAAGGATGAACAAGAGAGAGAGACTAAATCGTACATCGTGGGACTGCGTTAATAAATAAAAGAAAAGAAAAATCACGGACGTCAAACGTTCCAAGATTTTACTAAGCTCTATTTATATTGATGAAAAAACGAGGCACTGCCACACCGGACCAACCTCCCATTACGACGAGAACAATTCGATCCAATCCTGAGGATTAAAAAATAAGTCACACTCGATAAAACGAAATGAAATAATAGAGAAATTTGCAAATATCTCTTCGTTCAATGCAACCAACCTGGTCCAATCCTCTCCAGTATTTGAATCATCCCTTTCATTAATTATATCCATTCATTCCCTGAAACGTCTGTCTCTATCCGACTATTAAGCATTCATGAAAAATCATTTAAAACGAAAAATTATAATGATAAAATGAAAATTACAAATTCGAGTGATTTTTACGAAATGCGTACGAGTACGTACGTGTGATCTCTACATTTACTTCCCGTAAATTATGCCGACGAATGTGTACACGAATATGCGTGCGTGAGTGTGTGAATTTTTTGTGAAAAAAATACGCGAATGAATGTCCATCGATATAATATTTAACAAGCGAAAACAAAAGCATAATGAAGTTTCGAGTTTTTATTCGGCAACGACACATCCGTAACTTTGCCAGTTACGTACGAGTACATATAAATATGAATATATATATAAATATATATACAATATAGAAATTCTTGTGTATGCGACACCCGATATCTCTTAATGGTAGACGTAAGACCATAATGAAAACGCGATTTTTCGAGAATTTGCAACGCGAGAGAGATACCGAAGAGAAAAACCACAAGAAAAAAACGATAATCTCCTTTTTTTCTCTCTCAAATAGACGTAAGTTTAAAAGAATCAGGCGAGCAAATTTGCAATCTTCATTTTCGTTCGATGGGTATAAGATAAAATTCCAAAAAAAAAAAAAAAAACAACGCCATTCTGTCTCGATTAGAGATCCGATTTCGAGATGGATGAGAAAGTTTATTTTTATGATGTTGATTGATCGAAATTGGCTGTACGATTGAAATTCAAAATCGAGATAGACCTTGAAAATATATTTCGCGTCGACGGAATCAATGAAAGAAAAAAATGAAGAAAGGAAGTGTGCAAATGGAATGAAATCTCCGACGAGGCAACATTCTCGATTTTTCACGCTCGTTATTAAATATTACGTAGAAAGTTTTTGATGTCTTCGAGTGTAATTGAATTTGTACACAAACACGCGCACAATGTGACGTTTTACCAGCGTCCCAAATGAGATATGAGAGATTGACTGCGTTGAACAAGCAGGAAAAATGAAATAGGGTCGGGACGATTAACCCAGAATAAGAATAAAAAAGAACGAGATGATGTTTGAAAAAATATGATAAAAAGAAACAGCCACAACAACAAGGAAAGGTTGGGGAAAAAAATTGCGGGAGTCAAACACACCGACACACACGATATTATGCTATAAATAAATAAATATTTAAAAAACGAACAAACACACACGGTTTAAACAATTAAATGTAAAAGAACAAGTATAAGATTAATATACATGTTGTCGAGTAACCCAGTTCTTAAGTCGCGAGTAGAGCATTTAAAGAAAAGTAACAAACAAAAAGAAACGAAAAAAAGGGCAAAAAAAAATAATATGAAAAGTAATACGATATAAGCAAGACCTTCGATTAATTTATATTCATTAAATTCATTCATCGTAACACACACGTTACAATTATCATAGCGTTCCATTTTATCCATTTTTTCGACGACGATATTTCGTAATAAACGGTATCGTCGGGTCCGCGTTATTTGCAACGCTAAAAAAAAGAAAAAAAAACAAAGAAACAAAAAATAACCGCATTAATCGGTTGAATAAAAGTTATCTAGATGTATGTGCCTCCACCTTTATTTTTTTTTTGCAATTTGAAGAACCGTGTTGGAAAAAACAACAAGCCTCATCACATTTTTGTCACATTACAAAAATCTTTTTACTTTTCTTCCCAACAACGTCATTTTTTATATCACGATATAGATAAGTCAAATTGTCCCTTCGCTGTTGTACCTTCCATTACGACCCTAAAGAATTTAAATGTTCATTCCCAACATTTTCGTGAGTAAAACGACATCGTATTAAAATTTTCCAAAATGTAATAATGTTTTTTTTTCAGTTCATTGTGCAAATAAAATGAGAAAAATTTAAAAAAATATAAATAATCATTGCGAGACAAATTATTTTGACTATCCAACTGTACCGAATTCACTTTTTCTTTTGTCCTCATAAGTAATTTATAACAGACGTTCTATCTTATGATATGCAAACGAGGATTAGTAAATGAATGCTGTACAAACGGACGTGAGTTGTTTTAAGGAAACTAAACCGTAAACGTGCGGCACCATTCCATTGAATGAGCTTTGCTCGTCATTCCTGAAACGATGCCAAATAAATTTGCCCCTTAATTGTCAAATAATAACGCGTGTATAAGAAGGAACTAAGTCACATTCGAATTCACACAAATTCGCGAAGATTCCGACGACGCTGTGTCATATTTCCGTTCTCGTCAACTGCGTCCGGTAATCAGTAATTCAGCAACTTTGCGATATTCATTTTCCAAAATACGACAAACGTCTGTAACGTGTCAAATTTTATTTTTGCATTATTGCATTGCAGTCCAACTCTGATTAGTGACGATGAATATAAAAATGTGTTTAGTGCTGCTTGCAGGCTGCGTGTTCGTCCAAGTAAGCAATTTCGATTAATAAATCGATTTTACAAAAGTCTAATTACTATAGTGCATGAAAAATGTTTTGTAAATAATTTGACATCGCGTGCTGCTTTGTTCAGGCGAGCCCATTGCCATCGAGCCACCAGAGTGAGAACCTGCCAGTGAGTAATTCTTAAAATGTGACAAAATGAAGAAAAAGTTGTGCGCAGGGCAAAAGTCCTGGGAGTCGATGCGAAGCTTGGAAAATCTACGAAAAACGCGATTAAATTTGAACAATTATTATTTTCCTCTCGAAGCCAGTCCACGAATCTCCGGTGAGCAACAACCCGATCTACCCCTGGAAGTGGGGAGCGGTAAGAATCGTCGCCCAAGATTTTTATTAGCAACGAACCGAGAGTACAATTTGAAGTTTAAATAACTTTTCGTTTTTTTTTTTCTTTCCATTTATAGCGCGTTCAGCAAATCGCTCAAGAGGCAGACACGTCGGTCAACGGGGTGAATATTTTGAAAAATTATGAACACGAACTTGGGAAGGCCATGGTCGTGTGAATAAAGAAAAATCAGCAGCGTAATTTTTTTTTTTTTTATTCTTAGATCGCGTGGGCTACTCTCAAGACGATCGGCCTCGCATCCGAAATGGTAAAAGATTTGAAAAAATACAATTCCCTTGAAAAATTAAGCAAAAAGATAATCACGAATGGCTCCGTTTTCCTTTTTATTCATAGGCGCAGCCAATTTCTAGTATAATAACAAAGGTGAATATTCAATGCAAAAACTAAATTAATTTTTAAAAAATTTAATAGACGCAGAGGTTATAAACGTTAAGCAAAGCGTTGAAATTCCAAAAATGTAATTTCGTGAAAATATATTCCGTGATCAACTAAGAAGGACTATAGTGAAGAGCTAACGATTTTTTTTCTTTCAACTCACAGAACGTCCTGATTCTCTCCAAAGCAGTGTCTGCGGTAAGTGAACGCGTAAGAATTTCTCAACAAAGCTCTCGTCCAATTAAATGAAAAGCAAAGGACGCAAAGTTTTTTTAACTCTTTGTACTCTTCGGGGATCAAATATTTTTTCCATTCTGCTTTTAGTAAAGCTACAGATATATAGGCGGTGTGATGTAGGCCCCCAAATGGCTTCGCATTGTGATCTCAAAAATCGGAAGGTGGACCGTGTGGAATAACGAATCTCCCGGACACTTGATAATTTTAACGAAATATATAAATTATTTACAGTCTAAATAAATTTTAATTACAATAAGTTGGTGTTTATGGTTTACAGTTTCCAGTTCATTTCCTGTGAATGTTGAGAGCGATGAGGTTTTCCGAAATAACCGAAGTTTAGTAAAAAAAAAAAAACGCTCAATTTTGGTTCGTAATAATGAAAAATATTTTCTTTTCATAAATATGCAGTCAGGAAAGTGATTGCCGTTTGATACGAATCTCAAAGTGTGATGACCGATCACTTTAATCTGAACGAATATTATCTACATTTTGATCCGCGACTATTCGATGGCCCCTCGGCCATAGTCTCGATCTATTGGAGTGCAAAAATAGTTGACCTCAAAAAACTGGAGTTAACGATTGTTCTCAGCAAATGCATATTTTTCAAAGCTCGTTCGGAATAATAAATGATGTAGCGAACTTGGTAATTGCTCATCGTCGATATTTATCCTAGCTCGTTTGCTTTGACGACATCGATTACACAATGAAATAATTGCGAAGTACGTAAGAAATATTGTACGTGCCGGGAAGTAACGCGTGGAAAAAATAATCCATCAATATATTTGCATTGTGCGTAAAACATGAAACTGAAAAGTTTTCGCACATTAAAAAACATCCAGAACGTAAGAAATAAAAAAAAAAACTTTTATTTTTTTAAGTACAGGAGAGTAAATGGAAAAGTGCATGAAAATTGCAGGTCTCTCGGCTTACCAAGCACCGCGGTTCTTTCAACATTTACAGATACAAAAAACTGACTCACTCTCGTTGAGGTTGCAGCCGAGAAGTAAATGTTGATGAGATCGAACGGTAAAAAAAAATGCGTCTCCTCGGGATACGTTGGATCTTTTTGTCCTTTGGGTCTCCACGAAATTTAGTCGAATCTTTGGACTGGGTCGGGGACTTGACGAGATACGCGGTCGAAGATTCGAAATTAAAAGTAGTGAAGTTAATAGCGAAATTAGACGAGAACGAATTTATTGATAATCCTTCGTTCGACGAATTATGTATCCAGTTGAAGCAGAACGTGCATATTATGAGAATCAATTTGGGGGAAGATTTGGAACCTCCGGTAAATTCAGTGGTCGATGAAACTAGCGAATCGATGACACCGCGATGATCGATACTCCGTGGACTCCTTCAACTTTCTTCATCGAATCCTTCGGGGCTTTTCCGATATCAACAACCAAACGGTTCATCGATACTGTAGCAAAAATGTCGGCTTATCACAACAGTCCCAAATATCTGGTCATATATTTCACTTAGAAGCGCAATGATAGTGTCGAGGAAGTTCTATAATACGCTTGGACAAAAAAAATGCTTGATTTCACCGCATGGAGTTAGTTCAACGAAAATTGCCTCGGCGTTCGATTTCGATCGAATGGTCCGTTGCTTCGCCGATTATTCATCGGTTCCATCCTTTCAAGGAAATGTATATTAAGGCGGTTGGCTACACACAACAATGTTGCGATGTTATAAGAAAATTCAAAATGAATAGAATGTAATGAAATTTGGTGAGAATATTCTTGAGTATTAAATATGAGCATACCAATTTTTTAAGATTCTTCTTCTACATAGTTTTCGAGTATTGAACAATAGAGTTTACATGCATAAGCATAGGAATCATAGGTATATATTTTGCATATTGTAAACTCCAATTATTCGACAACTATGTAGACGGAAAATTTGAAAAAAATTGTGTCATCGTATTTGATGCTGAAGAATGTTATCGCCAAATTTTATTAAATTCTTATCATATTCTCGGATGTAGCCATCCTCCTAAAGGACGTTTGGCCGTCGGACATGAATAAGCTGTTTCCTAACAAAGTTGGTAACTTGAGGGGCAAGTTTCTGAGGGTGGCTCATGATAGCGAAGAATTTAATATCAGATATGAAGGTTCTTCTAGAATCCTTGATCTAACATATGAACGACTGAATTTTCCTGTGGACTATATATTGATCTGAAGATTCCTCGGGATATTTTAAATGATATTCGACAAGATGGAATCAAATAACATCAAGCTATTCGGTAGGCAGTATCCGGCTTCTGTGTTGAACGGTTGGAACAACACACAACGAACAACAGCAATAGAATACAGTGCTTTCTGTGCTGTCGTACCGATTTTACACAAAAAAATATTTGGGGTGCCTGTCCATTTCTTCTTGGCTATTACGCCCCGAGTTTTATCATCATCCTTATTTCCTGGATTTTTATGCGAGTGCTACGACGTTACAATTCATGTTCGTGGTGAATATTCCACATCGGACGGGTACTCTTTGGCATATCCGTTACACAACAGCCTCTTGGTAATGCCAAACGAATTATGTTCAGTCGCTTATTGCTCTTCGTATTTGCTCTTTACTCGTCCACGATTTTGACCTGCATGACGGACATACGCGGGTGAATTTTGATTTTTTTTGCACCTTTTACATCCCAGTACGATCTCCAAAAGATTTGTGACCCAAAATCAAAATAATGTAATTGAAGGGACAAGAAAATCAGGCGAAGTCAAGCTGATACGTGAAATATAGCTTCATCGAATTCCCGTGAAGAATAAAGAAGACGATGAATTACCGCAACATGAAATATCTACGCCAAAGCACCCTGCGACCCCATAAGAATGAAGAGAAACAGAAATGCTGACTTTCGAACGAATTTGTCAATTTTATTATTTACAATATCGAAGATTGATTCTTCTGATCTTTGGGCTGAATGTTCATGTCTAACGTACGACTGATAATAATTCATAAGAAAATTTAATATAAAAAGGCCGGAGAGCTTTCGAAAAATTATAGAAAATTCCGGGAAAATTCAAAGAGGTCTCAAGTGATTTTTGTAAACGTCAATAAATGTTCGGAAAAACGCGTTGATGTAATAATCTCTGAATTTTAATCAATTTCAATTCTTCAAGCTTCCGTAAAAACATACGAGAGATGGTTATTTAGAAACCACCGGTCGGTTCTCGCACTGCATACTCCGGTGACGTAGTAAACGTACAATTTTTCCGAAAAGGTTCGTTAAAATCTGAAATTTCTGAGCGTGCTTTCAAGCTCCCTCTATCAATTTGATCTTTGTAGATTGTTTGGTTGTTGGAACAGTACAGAGGATACTTTGCCAATATCTGAAATATGGATAATTTCATGTTATTACCAATCGTCTAACCTGCTCCTGCTGTCAACGTATATAAACGAAATCTAGCGAACTCACGTCTCCGTCTACAACCAATTTATCCAAATAAGGAATAAACTTGGCATCGCAATAATTGTCGTTATATTCCGATGGGTTGATACCATCCTCGACAACGGCTTCGTCAGCCTCAATTTTTTGCAATACTCGTTCAAATATCATGTTCCTTACTAAATCCCTGCGTCGACCTTTTGATCATAAGAACATTTCTTTATGTACATCGAATAACATTCAGTTTCTCTTTGCTGTTATTTTTCTCTTCTTTCAAAACGTACCAAGCGATTTTTTTTCACATTCCGGAACACCGTATGCATCTTTCGTAGTTGTGCGCCAGTGATCTTTGTCATATTTTTTGTCTTCGTTGCTCGTGTGAAATGTATCGTCGTTCGGAACAGGCGGACAACATTCGCATGTATCTCGCACGACAATTCCGTCCATCTAAAACTTGTAAGGAAGAGCTAGTCCAGAAAAAATTGTTTGTGAGTCGATGGATTTCCGAAAAAAATAAAGATAAAAATTGAATATCAACATTCATGCGTTCGAATCCCGGAACTTTCAAATTGCTCACAAGATTTTGTAGCAAATTTGCAACTGATATTTCTCACGAGGCTACACTTCCCAGGTCATGGTTATGAATAATAAACCAACACGTCAATGTTTTAACTTTTAGAAGACCGAATACTCGACCATGAACATTTTATATTCACGCTAAAAGCTCGCGTGCGATTATTGAATTATTTTCGCCCCACGGTGTCACGAAAACTCTAAATTGGAAGCCGCGAGTCAATGAATCTGACAAACACAATAAAGTGGCAACGTTGCTAAGGCAACTCGGCTCTTAAGGATCAGATTGGGTCCCGAAATCGAAGTAATCACGATTTGATAAAGTTTGGTGATGACATTCTTTGGCATCACGTAAAGAAACACAATTTTTTTCTAAATTTTTTTACCACATGGTCATCGAATAATCGAGAGTTAAATCGACCTTCTTATGCACGAAATGTCTACCTACATAAATGTAGACTCTATGCTGAGACACGTGAACTTTAGTCTTCAATTACTCAAGTACTACATGATGGAAATATCTTAAAAATTTGTATTGTCCCAAACATTATTAAAGAATATTTTCACCAAATTTTGTTAAATTTTCATCTTTTCGAAATTTTTTGTGTTTTTAACATCGTTTAGCATGGCAACATTGTATCGTCGTGATTGGGTCTCCATCAGCATAACTTCTCTGAGCAGTTGTTCCGGAACCAGACAGAAAATTGACTTTTTTACGAAACAGACAGCAGGCGTGTTTAAAAAAAAAATCAATATTATCCAAATCCTGAAAATTGTCCATGAGAATCGAAGTCTAAGCAATATCAAGAGGACCCGAAGCTACCAACAAAAGACTTGAACACCGGTAGCCAAAGGAAAGAAGTTTGTCTAAACGATTAGTAATTTTTATTATGTTCAAGGTTTCATTGTTTATACAGAATACGACAAGGCTACTTTTCACTGCGTCACGTAAATGTGCATTTACGACATGTGACGGGCGAAGTTTCTAACAAAACTGATGCCGTCATTAGGTGCGTGAATGGCGTATTCGCGCATCTGAGGTTCAGTGAAAGTGTCTTCTGGAAGAGTCTTGAAAATTGGTTCACCAAAGTATGTGCCAACCTCCCATCCAGGATAGTCTTTCATGAGTTCTGCTTCCTCGTCGCGATTCTTTATTAATTGTTTCAAGAATCTGAAAGAAAAACTCTTCTTGTATCCAAAGTTTGGAATTACCGCAATGTTTGGACAGTTTTGCTGAAAATCTGGAGCAGGAACGATGAGGAACAGAGTGTGGAGAGTTTTGTGCTGCTGATTTCGTGTCCGGAACGTTTCGTGATGGAAAAGTAAGAAAAAACAAACAGAATAGTCACGAATGGCTTACGCTCTGTCTCGCTCCGCCATTAGTATCGGCTGCAAAACCATACGCGCGCTCCTCATTTCGATTTGACGTCGTCTAAAGTCTCTGTACTTTATACTGTACACCATCCATCCAAGAACATTGGTAACAACAAAAGTAGCAACTCCAGTTTTCCCTGTATTTACGAATACGAAAAAAGGGGGATGAGAGAGGTTATGATTGACATATTTACGTAATGAGACTGCGAAACGTCGAGGTAGTTGATAATTAGTTGTGCGAAATGTTTCTTACAGCCTATCAAAGACCGAAGTCGAATTCTCTCGGTCTGAATCGGCCGATAGCCACCCGCGGGTGGTAAATCCTGGGGCCCGAATTTAGTGGCCGAAGCCATTGTTTCACGATTTTCAATCTACGGCCACTGAGGGGTGCGGGCACTGCAGACGGACAGCAGAAGTCGCGAAAGTGTTGAACCTTTGGTCGGAAAAAGTGACCAGATGGGAATCAGCATTTTGAATTTTCGTACGAGAAACCTTTGGTGTATCGACTGAGCGTTGAAAATTATCTTTGTTACCGACCGAGCCTCGCTTCTGCCCGCGCGTTCGAAGTACGAAAAACCGTCGCAGCCTGGTCTCGACGACGACGCCAACGACTCAGCTCTCTTGGAATTGTACAAGCCCAAACAAACCCAAAAAAAAACGTCACTCGTCGAGTTTCTAGAACTACAAGATTTTACTAGATGTTTGTTTTGGTTTCTTTGAAAGAAAAATATAACAAACGAACTTAAATTCTCAACAAAGCGAGGAAAATTCAGTCTGGAGGACAGCGATGGACATGGGCAGGGATATGCGCACTTTATGGTGCGGCAACTTGAGTAACAGAGTAACGGAGGATATTTTGTACGAGTTGTTTCTACAGGTACGAGTTTGAAAAACACAACAACACGAATTTCTGGAAAATTCCAATCTTTCTAATAAATTCAATTTTTACTTCAGGCTGGACCATTGGAAGAAGTGAAAATTCCACGAGATCGTGATTCCCGACCAAGAGCATATGGTTTTGTCACTTACAGGCACGACGAATCTGTAGATTACGCTCTTGAGCTATTCAAAGGAACATCACTCTACAACCGAGAATTATGCATCGACAGAAAAGTTCGTACCCAACCGGAACAACCCGTTCAACAGCAACAAATACTTTTGCCTCTTTTCAACAACATCATGGGCGACGTCGTCACGAATATGCCGTACGGACTTCCCTTGGGGTATCCCGTACCCTACGCCTCTCAAGACCAAATGGGTTACCGCGGACCCTCCAACATGCACCCTTCCAATCATCGACGAAATTCATCGAGGAATCATCCTTATCATCGCCATTGAAAAAAAAAAATTGAAAAAAATGTGAATAATACAAATCCATGTATATAAGTCCACAAAGGAAAACAAAGTTGTGGATGCGAGGCCACAATTGCGTGTAAAAAGCAGGAAAGACTCCTGAAAGAGTTTGCATAATATTCCTTCAAGATTAACTGCAAATAACGAATAATAAAAAAGTTTTTTATCGAAAAATGTGACTGAAAATTGAACTCGCTCTACGGAAGGTCGTTTCCGTAATTTTTTGCCAAATCTGCAGCCTCTGAACAGCTCAAACATTTCCAAGCGCCCATTATATTGCGTGGTGTAGAAGGAACTTGAAAATTATGTTATTCAAAATGGATACAAACGCTAAAAAATATCTTTGGGTCAGCATGACCCGGTGTGGGAACGAAAAAGAGACAAACGATCGGCTGAGGCAGCAAAAACAAGTCTTTGTAACAAAATACAAATTTATTTTTTTTCTATTTATTACAAAAATCAAGGAAAAGTAATTGCTTCGAGATAACGTGGGTTCTCGTTCCATACAAAGCCTTCAAATAGCTCGTGAATTTGGTACAATTTATGAATTTAATGGACTTTGGTTGGTATTGATTCTTTAACAATTTAGCGGCTCGTTTGGCCAACATCATCACCGCAGCGTTGATATTGCCACTCGGTAATTTAGGAAGCACCGAAGCATCGACAACGTATAAATTTTTCGTGCCCAACACTCTGAAAACGATCAGACATGAATGTTAAACAAAAAAACTTTCCCAAATGAGTATCTCGAGGAAAAAACATTCTTCCCAATCGAGTGCACGGAGAGAAATGCCGGGAAATTTATATCACATATTACTATGCTACCATAGTTTTCTGGTGACAGTGTCGTACCCTCTGAGAAATTTTAACAAAAACATAGTAATTTTTATTCAAATTCTATCGGAAATAGCGGAAATTTGACATTTTTCGCCCAATTTTAGATGAAAAATTACTATGTATTTGCTAAAATTTCTCAGAGCGTACGAAACTGTCACCAGAAAACTATGGAGGATAGTAATTTGTGATATAAATTTCCCCGCATTTCTCTCCGTGTGTCTGCTCAGCGTACCTGAAAGAATTATCAACGACCTCCCCGATTCTGCAGGTTCCAGCAGGATGGTACGAAGTGAGAGTCAAATGTCGTACGTAACACTCCCAGTATTCGGTGCTGTCGAAAACGAATGCCTCGCATCCTGGGAAAACCGTTTTGTAGAGAGAAGCGCCGATCTTTTTCATCGCTTCAGTTTCTATCAATCGTTGGACGAGCTTTATTCCTGGGGAATCATTATTTCTGATTTATATTCGGTTACGATTTTAAGGCGAGTCATCAATTCTTACCACTTATCAAGACCGTCACGTCGTCCTTGTGCGATAAATATTGAGGATCTATCAGAGGATCAGCCACTGGATTCGAACTGATGAGTTTCACTTCACCAGAACTTTTTGGATGAAGTAAAACAGGCGCTATTGTTATCGTAGTTTGATAGATCAAAGGACTGAAATATCGTCTAAAAACCTATAAACCAAAAGAGGTCCAAATCCACTTATTCGTTCATTCCCATCTCAAAAAATGCCGCAGACAATAATTCAGCTCATTCTCAATGTTTTCATTAACATTCTATCAAAATTTCATAGTAAAATAATTTTGTATGCAATTTGAAGAATTCCATTTGTCGAAAAATTCCTTGAAGATCCAAAATTCATTAAAAAATGGATAAGATGTTGATGGACTTGTTTACCTCGTCGGATATACCCATGGCTCTTCTGAGCACAAGTCCATTGTCCTGAGAAACACCCAATGGTATGACCATCAACTGTAAATCCGGAGGTTCAGTTTCTCTATTTTGGTCTTTACTATAAAATGTTCCAACAGCTTCGATCCCAGCAGAAGTCCATGGTCCTGAAAAAATAAAAATATGATAATGACAATTTGAAAAAAAAAAGGAATAAATTTTTGAACGTGCTAGTTGGCCTGATTACCTTGACGAGAAAATGAGTAATTTAATGCGGACATTGGATTCAAAACACTTTGCACGCTCAAAGGTAACGAAGTATTCAACGTGACTAAATCAATTCCAGTGAGTATATGATCGACCAGATTCTGACCGACTGGCAAATCCTTCATCACATTGATCTGGACGAAGAAATGAAATGATTGGTTCTCATATTTTCATTCAGTATTATTTGTGGAATTGTTTGTCAACTGACCCCCAAGCTTTCGAGATGTTCTTTGGGCCCGATTCCTGAGAGCATCAATAACTTGGGACTGCCAATTGCTCCAGCACTCACGATTACTCCGTTTTTTGCAAACACTCTAAACTCTTCGCCCCATTTCACAAACTCGATCCCTCTCGCAGTATCCTCGTGAAAAATGATTTTATTTACGAAACTGTGGGTCAAGATATTCAAGCCATGCTGTAATTTATTCTCCAGGCCTCTGTCGGTGCTCCATCTCTCACCGTCTTTGCACGTTAGTCGAACTGTGCTGAAATCTGATGAAAAGAGGAATTATACAACGAATATTTTTTGTAAACCTGGAAAATCAAGATCGCACGCTTAATCCTCATTGTTCAATAATTACCGATTTGGCCTTCCGGAAAAATTTCCTTCACAGCTCCCAGAATAACTTCAGGTAAATTCGTATGCCATCTGGGCTCTTGGACGATTTTGTCCTCAGCTTTTGGCACGTACTCTGAAATATTTTCCAATGGATTTTAAATCCAGAGTCCATTAAGATTTCGTCTTTCACTAAATTACTAAAATACCATTTTCCATCAGTACCAGAATAATCTGGGAACCATGTGTAATCTTTAGGATGTCCAGGAACATGAGCCATATAGTTCAATCGGCTGGATCCTCCAAGAACTTTCCCGCCCGGCCATAGACTTTGCTGCAAATTTAAAAAAAATATCAAGTATTTCTATAAACTCAGAATTTTGCCTACGGTCACAAAGTCGCAAATAACAAATATCGAGCTTGAGGAAATTTTGTGACTTCATGCTTTCCTTGAAAAAGCTTAACAGGTTCCTAGCAGAAAAAATCTCCCATGCCTTGAATATTTATCAAGCTCTAATTATCATTAATTTTATTCAATTATGATTTTTATTTAAATCGATACTATTTTTATTGAATTAATTATTATTGATATGTTTGTCAATGCACAACGAGCTCCAGGCATTACAGAAACCTTACGTACCTGATGCAAGAGTCCCTTACAGGCATGCTTCTGCGGCACTGTTTTGAATTGCCAATCGTAAGGGCTCATCTGAAGGAGAGGAGCTAGAACTGGTATATCGAAAAAATAAGCCGGCGGAGGGCCAGCCTCGACGAGCAAGATATTGCATTTCTGATGGCAAAGTTGCGCGGCAAGTGTTGCCCCTGCGCTTCCTGCTCCAACTGAAAAAAAATCGTAATAACTCAACAGAGGGAAAGATATTTACAAGTGCTTTTCAGATTTTAGAGAAAAACGTACCAATAATGAAATCGTAAATGTGATCACCGTTGTCAAATCCATGGAACAACCTGTCATTGAGGGAGCTCATGAAATGTGACACTGACAGATAAAACGCGAAAACGTAAACTGCCAAACCATAAAAAACGAAAGCACAGATTTTGATAAAGACAAGCATTCTGGCAGCTGTCGAAATGTTGCAGTAAAAACTTGTCGTAGATGTGTCAGGAAATTTTTAAAAATCTCTGTCGAAACTGCATGTTTACAATTTGTTTACTTTCGTAATGTGTGTGTACCAGTGTATACCGAATTACCGGAAAGTTGCAGCGTTCCCTGACGGCGATACTGACAATTACGAGAAATTCATTTGCACGATATGTGTTACTCGTAATAATAGTTTTCCGAATAATTATGGGAAATGTCATTCATCGAGAAACAAAATGCAGACGTTAAAATTGACGTATTCGAATAAATATAGTGTATAGAGAATTTGAAAATCGCGCTGAGTGTAACTTTCATAACCTCAAAAAATTCGTTGTGAAAATCACTCGTTGCTTGTCATCCCGCGTCAATAGCACGTGTTTTCGGAGTTGATGTTTTCGTTAGGATCAAGAACAACAGATTAGTGAGAAAATGCCGGTTGATCAAAAGCGAATAAACGGTCCAGACGTTTCAATCCCGTACAGTATTTACGTCGACTTGAGTACGAAACAATCGAAAAAGCAGCGAGATGCGATCGGACGAGAGGGAGGTCGCGCGAACGACCGTTTGAGAAAAATGTGTAAGGTTACGTTGGCTCGAAACGACTTAAACAATTCACGATTACAATAATAAATAAAAATAAACAAAACAATCTCGTAATTCAATAATTTGTTCTTTAGTTGTCAAAACAGGAGTTGTGAGTCAAGCCAAAGGATCTGCTTATGTGGAAATGGGAAAAACGAAAGTAGTCTGTTCGGTCTTCGATCCGAGGGAAACATCCAACAAAAGTGGCTACAGCATTCAAGGCAGTCTTTATTGCGAATTTAAATTTGCTACATTCTCCTGTGTTAAGCGGCGAGTACATCAGCACGATAACGAGGAAAAAGAATACAGTTTAATTATGCAGCGAGCTTTAGAACCTGCTGTTTGTCGGGTAACAAATTATTTTCTAATCGGCTTATTAATTAATTGAATAACAATCTTACATTTTAATAAATAATGATGAATCATTGAAAACGATCATTATTCTTTTTACTGATTGAAGTTCTCAATTTTTGCATCATTGGTACAATTTTCTTAATTAAGTTTCGATAAAATTTTAATTAATTACAAAGCGACTTTGTTTAGGGTTCTTTCAAAACTTTGTGTAAACATTCTTGGCACCAAATCTAACAGTTTTCTCTTATGAAGAAAATTTTTCTGACTTTTAGAATTTGAGACATTTAGTTTCCAATTGCATATTTTTTCCGTCTAAACGCGTGTAAATTGGAGTCGCGTTTCTTTTGTTTTTTTCTTGCGACTTTTTAACGAAACGTGACTTCAATTTTCATGCGTTTGCGTAGGAAAAATGAAAAATTGGAAATTAAATATCTCAAATTCTAAACGTCAGAAAATTTTCCTTCATAGGAGAAAACTGTTAGTTTTGGGTGCCAAGAACGTTTATACAAAATTTTGAAAGAGCCCTAAATAAAGTCGTTTCGCGATAGTAACACGTGAAAGCTCAAAAATCTTTTTTTTTTTGTCTTGCAGCACGAATTTCCAAATTTTCAAGTTGACATTTATGCCCTTGTTTTGGACAACGACGGATCCTGCTTAGGAGCTGCGATTATGGGAGCAAGCCTGGCTCTTGCAAATGCCAGCATTCCTATGTACGGATTAGTCACAGCAGTCACAGTGGTAAAATTATTTTCTCCTCCGTTCACGGAATCGAATCGAAATTTTTCAACTTTTTGCTTCAAAAATGGAGTGGCCGATGGTGGAAATTCCCACGGTCCTCAAAAATGTCTGGCACGAGAAATTCGAGAAGATTTTCAAAGTTTCCAAACAGAAATCCTTCTGGTGAGATTGAAGAATTGCCTGATAACTTGGAATTATTTTTCAGGGCATACGGTCGGACTTACTGCTTCTTGACCCGACGTCTGAAGAAGAAAAACTATGTCAATCTGGCCAGAGAGAAAAGGAGCAAACGAATCATGGAATAATGATGCAAGCCTCGCTTTCTCAGCACAACCAAATAGCTGAATTGTATTTTGCTGGAGACGTAGATCAATCGGTACTGAAACCCGCGATAGAAATGGCTTCAAAATCCAGTGAAGAATTGTGTTTGATACTTCAGCAGTGTTTGGTCAAATCTGTAATGGAATCGTTGAAAGAAAACAAGGAGGAGCGACAACAAGAATGATAATTAATAAAAAATAGTTTGCAAGAACGTGGAAAATTTTATTTCAATAATTTGTCACTCTCGCACGTGCATTACACCACGTGCACGACGAATGGAGACTCACTGCCAAGAGGCCTGAGAAAGTGTAATGAATTAATTATAGTCTCTGGTCTATTATTGATCGTGTTTGTTTACCGCAGCCTCCGAGCACGTGGCGCGGTGTTGAAATCGCTCAAATCGTTGAAAACACGTGGACATTTTGATAAACGATATACGTATTGAAAATATATATGAATATAATGATTAGGAATTTTTGTTGTTGTATATTTTACGTAATGAACGATGAATCGAAATATATACGTAGAGAATTGTCAACAATAACGATTCTCGTGACTGTGTGACGTCAGATATTCGTAAATATCGAAAATCCTGCGATATATCGCGGTTTCAATAAATTTCATGACCTTTTGACCTTGAGCGTGAAATTGAAGCTGTGAGTTTATTTTTGGAACGGGGAATCTTGAATTTGGCAATTTTGGACGATCGATATCTCGCGCTGTTTTACCATCTTCGGTTATGTATTCCTTCATTCTTGTTGCACGCGCAAATCGCGAAATGGCGCAGCCTGCGGAAAGATCGCTGCGAAATAAATTAATTATAGACGTCGTCGGTGTTTCTTATAACCTTATTACTCTGATTTGTATCACAACTCGAGATGTCAAAGCCGGTGGGATCGCGAACAATGTTTTATCACATTTGGTAAAATATAATTTTATCTTATCGTAAATAACATTTTGTTTGTATCTCATTTTATTTAAACGAGGAAAAAAATCTGTGCCTCGCGACGGCGAGCGGAGAAAAAAAGGGGGTGAATGACGTATCAGAGATTTTTCGTCCGCCTTTAAATTTTTGCGGACTTGGTCATATTTTTCTTTAGAATTTCGTGCTCTCACAAATTATTCATTAATATCTCGAAATAACGTTCTTCTCTTTTGAAAGTTTGTAAAAGTTTTGAAAAACATTAAATATTCAATCCTCGTTCGACATTTTCAAATATTTTGTGCTATTTGACTGTCCATGTGTATTTTCGGCCTGCTCACTTATAGATGCTAATTCGTGTCACATGAGACTGTAACACCGAGTGAAATATGAGCTGTTTATTGAGACGCGGTTGGTACTCGGCCGCCAATAAATTATCCGAGCTCCACAGAAACCCATCAAATTGGCGGGCGCAACAGAGTTATGCCGCGGCAACCGCCACTGTCAATTCCAGTAATGAAACTCATCCGGTAATTTATTATTTACGAAAAACAGAAAAAAAATAGAAAAGATTTAATGGAATATCAATTTTATGTTCATTACCCGAACCGTCAATCGCTCTATTGAATTTCCAGCCTTCGGACGGTGTGGTGCCGGTGTTTAAACGCGCGATACAGTACGGAGACAGAACAGCTTTACGCGACGTACAAGGAGATTATACGTACCGAGGTTTATTCCTGAGTTCGCGTCAATTTTCCAACAACTTGAGTAAAATTCTCGGCGGAGCTCATCAAGAGAGAGTCGCGTTTTTATTGCCCAACAATGCCAGTTACGTTATCGTACAGTGGGCATGTTGGATGAGCGGCCAAATCGGTGAGAGAAACAACAAATTCATTTTCCAGGAGATTTTATCGAGTCCATAAAAACTAAAAAATTGTTGCAGCTGTTCCATTGAGCATGTCCAGTCCGAGAGCGCTACTGGACTACTACATAAAAGATTCGGACGTCCGAGTGATCGTGACGACCAGCGAGCATGCTCCGGTATTAGAGCCTCTGGTTGCCAACACGAATCGTCGCTTGGTAATATTTGACGAAGCTCTGAGAGTTCTGGCGATGAAGGCGGATGGTAAAACAGCCAACAACAGAACAACCGCTGACAGCGAAACTAGCGTTCCTATCGAAACTCCATTAAAAGACGATTTTTATGCATCCAACGACGCACTTTTCATTTACACATCGGGGACGACGGGAAAACCAAAAGCTGTAGTTCTCAGTCACAAGAATCTTTACTCCCAAATAAACTCGCTGGTCGGCGCTTGGAAATGGACGGAAAAAGACAACGTTCTTCACACGCTGCCGCTCAATCACATACACGGCCTTGTTAATGTTCTGCTGTGTCCGCTCTACGTCGGAGCGCGATGCTCCATGTTACCAAAATTTGAAACTTCCAACGTTTGGACGCAATTGCTTGGTATCAACATACAAAACACCGACCGTGTCAACATGTTCATGGCTGTGCCCACGATCTACATGAGACTCATTCAGGAGTACGACATTCTATTCAGCAAAAACGCCAAGTTCAAGGAATACGTTCGATCTGTTTGCAGCAGCAAAATAAGGTGCGATCTCGTTTTTTTTTTCAATTTTTATTTCCCTATGAAAATCACGAGATTCCGAGCGAAGTTACATGAGCTTTTGGTTTTTTAAATTTCAGACTAATGGTCAGTGGATCGTCGCCGCTTCCCAAGCCAATATTCGACAGATGGGAAGAGATAACGGGACACCGTTTGTTGGAGAGATACGGAATGACGGAAACGGGTATGGTGCTCTCGAATCCCCTCGAGGGTGAACGTATCCCGGGTGAGTCTTCGACGAGCATCCTCCAGGAAAGCTGTCTCAAAGATTCTGATCCTTATACCCTCGAATCTTTTCTTTCGAGCAGGAACTGTGGGGACGCCTTTGCCCGGTGTACAAGTTAGAATAACGAAGCGCGATGCTCACAGTAAAGAGAGACAGATCCTTGTGCAAGGAGATTCGAAAGGCAGTCGAGAAGTTACTAAAACGAGCGGAACTCCGAATGGGAATCTGGAAGTCAAAGGCGACTCTGTTTTCCGAGAATATTGGAACAAACGCGAAGAAACGGCCAAGGAATTTACAGCCGACGGATGGTTCAAAACAGGTGAATCGGGGCGATTAAAAAATTCTTTCACCGCAGCAGAAACAAAAAAAATTGCGTAAAATTTAAAAAACCGACTATTTGAAATTATTTTTCACAATCACACATTTGATCCGTACATTTTTCTTTACCGTTGTCTCAAAATTTTCTCCATTGTGAACCCAGCCACGAAAAAAAACCAACTCCAAAATTTGATGAAATTTTATCAATGCAAATAACGCTTTTTCCCTCCATGCAGGTGACACCGTGCAGTACGAAAACGGCGTTTACAGTATTTTGGGACGCAGCTCCGTTGACATTATTAAAACTGGAGGGTATAAAGTCAGTGCATTGCAAGTGGAAACTGCGATATTGGGTCATCCGGACATCGTGGACTGTGCGGTCGTCGGTATTGCCGACGACACATGGGGTCAAAAGGTCCGTTTCGAAAAAAAAATTCTCATTAAAAAAAAAACAAGAAGCATTTTTTCGAAAAAATGAAAATTTTTATTACATTTTCGCAGTAATGACACCAAAACAATTCGAAACCCATCATTTTGATGATTTTTTTGAAACCGCTATTTCGAAGACGATTCTTCTGAAAAAATCAAGTAACTCGATCGTTATTTTTGTTGTTTCTCGTCCATTCAGGTTGCAGCGGTGATCGTCGTGAGAGAAGGCTCAGAAATAATCCTCTCGCAGTTACGCGAATTTGGAAAGAAAACGCTGCCCGAACACGCGGTACCAACGGTGCTGCGAGTCGTTGATAAGATACCAAAAAACAACATGGGCAAAGTAAACAAACCAGATCTCATAAGCTCCATGTTTTCGAACGACCAAACATAATTTCCGAACGAATAGAAAAGTGAATTTTCATAAGTGAGCAACTGGTGTGAGAAGCAGCCTAACGAACAAAATGTATTTCCGAATATTCTCAATTATTTCGCAAAAACAAAACGCTTGCAGCTAATGAGCACAAGATTTCGAGATTCTCACACATTATTTTATTTCTCTTCGATTCGACTTTTTTGTTTATAACATTATTTATAATTTATCAATAATCATTAATTTAGTGTAATAAATTCGAGAGTGTTTGGGATGGAGCGACTTAAGATTTTGTGAAATAATTTAAATGCTGAATCATTGATGCTTGTGAGAAAAAAAATGGAAAAGGCATTTGTGTGCTTAAGTGACGAATAAACGAAAAATTCAATAATCGCTGAATTTCGTTCTCAATGTCTTGGATTCTCCAGCATGCGGAAAAAGAGCCTAACGTCCGAGACGAATTGACGAAAAATCGTCCATTCGCACGAATACTTGGGGATGTGAGTCTGTATTTCGTCCTTGGGGTCAAAACGAAACGCATTTTCTAGTTGAGGATTTTTTTCCCTGATTTTAATCTTCGTTAATAGGATTTTTGGCATGGCACGTTGGGCACCCACGTGCATGACATTATATTCCAGCTCATTCGACACATTTGATATCATGCAAATGTGAATTCAAGGTCATGTTGGCGAACGAGGGGCATTTTACGTCGATAAAGTTTTTGGGTTGCTGTCTCGGA
Organism: Hyposoter didymator; assembly: GCA_037952995.1. NCBI lineage: Eukaryota > Metazoa > Arthropoda > Insecta > Hymenoptera > Ichneumonidae > Hyposoter > Hyposoter didymator. Next base: position 3,942,021 of record JBAJMU010000010.1, read on the forward strand.
AATAAATTGCAAGGGTCGAAGGTTTGTTGCGGTGCGAGGAATATTTTTTCGCGTCCGATCATTCTGCGCAAGTTTTCTCCCGATATTTTTAACCGAAACGATGCACCAAAGTTATTTCTTTGTTGACGCGAAAGAGACTCGTCACATTTCCGCGTAAAAAGGCTCGTTGTTGTTTTTTTTTTTTTTT
>JBAJMU010000010.1:3942215-3968622 GCA_037952995.1 Hyposoter didymator
TTTTTTTTTCATATTGCGTAGAAAGCGAGAAGGAGCGGAGGTGGGAGGTGGATAGGTAGGTGTCCTATAATTTGTTTACAGAATGGAGCTCGCGGTTACGTAGCAAAGAATGAAATACTGCGTCGTGAGAGCGGCGCGAATAACATGGCTGATTTTTATTTCATTTGAGCGTGTATTTTTTTCAGTGTTTAAAATTAGCAACGCAATTCCAGGAAAATCCGGTCTTGGATGACGTTGGCTAAACATGGTAAGGTCCAATGAAGCGCGCGGGAACGCGCGCGCGAGAGTGCCTGAAGGAGATCGGGCGACGCGCTGTCTGCCGCCGAGAGAGCTTCGCGCGATATATCCAGCGAGAAGCTTGTACACGACGGCTTTCCGAACGCTCTCTCGCGCTCGGAAAGAACCGCGCGTCGTTTGCCCTCTCACACACGCACGCACACGACGGGGCTAACGAAGAAACACAGCAAACCGTTTCGTCCACATATTCCGCTCGTCTCTCGAACCTCTACCGCATTCGCTCTATAATTTTCAGAAGCTTTTTGCCTCTCGATCAACCGCGAGAGGACTGCCTTCTCCGCTGACCTGTTCTTCTGATTCTCGAGCTCTTTGTCGTTCGCTTTTTGGCCTTTGTCTCGAACCTCTACTTCGTTTTTGCTTAAAATACCAAAATACACCTTTCCCAGACAGTTTCCCCTGTTCTTTCGTATTTATGTAATTCCTATGTATAGCTATGTATACATATGATGGAAGAAACATACGAGCGGATAAAAAATCGTCAGACAAAATGGCGGGCGGCAAAATTCGACAGCGCGGAGCAGGTAAAGATTGGGTGCCGAGACTCTCGAATTACAAAATCGTGTTTGAGAAAACGCAGTTACAATGTATAAATTGTAAAAATGTCGGTTGTGGACGCGGGGAATATTTGCGAACGCGGAGCAGGATTCTACGGTGCGTTGTTTTCGCCACCTGGTCGTAGGCAGCCATTTTGTTTCGTTTGGCGCCATAATAAAAGTGAACGCTCTTTTCCGCGAAGTATAAATGCACTTTGGAAAATATTTAAGACGCGTTTCGAAAGAATGATTTCTTGCGAAAATGGCCGAGGGTAGAATTAGGGAAAGAAGAGATCGAGATGGACCAAGTGCTCTACGCCTCGCGAGATAAGTTTCAAGAAAAGAGTGGGGGCTGTGTCGAATTAGTCTGTTTATTGGGAATTCGTACGTGGAATCCGAGGACGAGGTTCCTCGGTCACAAGTCTGCGAGTTTACGAACGTGCCTGCTCGTTCGCTGCTCGAAACTTCTCATGCTGCGCGTAAGGTGCTCTCTGCTCAAGTACACAACGTTCGCTGTATCCATATACACATTTATACACGTGTATATTTTAATCCGTGTGTATGTGTGTGGGTGCGTGTGTGAAGTTATGGCGTGTGTTCATACCAAGCCGAGAGAAGGCTCTCTCGTTACGATCGAACCCGATAGAAACGAGTTTCTGCTGTTGAGCGGGAGAGACGCGTGATTCCCTGGTCTTGCGTGGTGTACGTAAGACCCTCAGAGCCATGAAGAGCTCACGCGAACGAGCGATACACTCTCGCGTCACTGAGTGCGCGGTTATATGCTTTTCTGCTTGCTTCTTTTCGATCTTTCGCCTTCCTGACGTTCGTTTCATTCGCTGCTGGCCAATTGTTTAGCGCAATGCAAGCAGATCTCTCTTTTTTGTCTCCTATCGTTTACTTTTTCGCATTTACTCAATGATTCGAGCGCCGCAGCGACAATGGATGCATCACGCGCAATAAACACTTCCGCAGAAGCCGAGACTCTCGAACAATCGTTTACGATAGGAAACGACGCGATGTTTTTATTTATTATCGAACAGATTAGAGTACGATGTTTTGTATCGGAATATCAAATAGGAACGAGAAGTCATCGAAACATGTTTCAGTGCGTATACGTGTTTTCGTATCGTGCATGCAAAAGCCTGCTGGACACCTACCGCGAGTCTCCCCCACGCCTGAATAGCGTACGGGACATTCCACGCAAAAATCACTCGCATTTTTCGCGGTTTCGATCCTCCTCGAGCCTCAAGCTTTTCAGTTTCGTCGCCATTTTTCACAAAATCTTGTCGGCCAATCGAGGGGAGCGTTTCGAAAATCTCTGTTACGTTTTTTTTTAACTTGGAAATTCGACGGGACAATGGTCTGGAGGATATAATCTCCGAAAGTTTGAGCAAAAAGAGAGTTTATTTCAAAATGCAGAGGTTAAAAATGCAAGGAAGAGAAAACTCAAGCGATGATATTGAAGCGAGACAATGCACGCATTTCGTGAGCATTTTACGATGTTTTCCCGGGGACATGCGTGGGTCGAGCTGCTGCGAAACGCCTCATACTCGTGTGCAGATATCTTGTTTATTCGCTCGAGTCATTTATTACTGACACCGGGTGCTTTCTCGCCGCTGGTGGCGCAAGAGACGCGCACGCGGCCAGGGTGTAGATACCGTGGTGTGCACTTCTACACTGCTCGAAGTACGCGGCATATATATTCAAGTTTATACGGCGAAGGCTGACGTTGCCCACACGGTATCGGGGAAGGTTGGGAGGCTTTCCGAATGACAAAATTTCCGAAAGGTTTGACCGAATTGAACGATTTTAGGCTGACGATTGAGTCGTTCGTATTTATGTCAAGAAAAACTGAAAGATTCAGCTAAAATGGCTGCTCCGAAGTATAGTCAAAAGAATGTTCGATTCTCACACTCGTTGGCGTGCAAAATTTGACACTAAAATTCGAAAATTGACGATATGAATTTGGTAAAATAGCGTGGCTTAGAAATTTGAGCTTTCCGATTCAAATTTCATGTTCGAAGTGTAGGCTCGTATGTTTAGTTCGACTTGCTTGCCATCAGAGAGCACTCTATTCTTGCGGAACGCCGAGCGAAATGCTGCAGTTTTTCTCTCTCTCTCTCTCTCTCTCTTTATGAATCTCCTCGAGCTCGATCTCTCGATAGTTAACGCCTACTCGTATGCTTTCCACATATATAGCTATACATTGGTGGACATCTGTACCTGTTTACTTAGTGAAAATGGTGGCAGAGTTGCGACTCGACTCTTAGCCCATCTGGCTGCGAGCAGGCGAGTACTCGCCTCGGTACGACATAGCTCTTGCGTTCAGCGCCCACAGCTGGCTGATGAACCGGCCAACAGGTGGTGATTCTTGGCTTTTCTCACCAGATGCAATAATACGGTATACCGTCGTAGTGTGCATGTTGATGCGAGTAAGAAAGAGAGAGAGAGAGAGAGAGAGAGCGAGAGGGAGGAACAAAGTCAGCGATAGTTGCTGCAGGTGTACTGCGTAGTTGGCTGATTGGGCGAGATTATCCCTGCGTAGATTTTCTTTCTTTTTCTTATTTTTCTACATCGTCCATCATTGGGAACGTGTCTCTCATTCTCCGGGTACAGACAGCACACACACGTTCCTCGATCCTACGCAGAATTTTCTATGCATATCGTACGAGTGTTTGCCTGGTTCCCTATCTCGCATCGTTAGGAGTCTCGATATCGTACCCCTTGCATTTTTATCAAGTGAACTAACAACGCTATGGAACAATGATCGTGCCAAGCGACGCGACAGCGCTCGACAACAATCCACCATGGATCCAAACAACCGCGAATTATTTATCGAGTTTTAATCTTTCTCGTCTTTTTCGATCATAAAACGCGCGAAATTACGAGAACCCAACCTCACCACGACTTTTGCTGCGAAACGGAAAAGAAGTGGTTTTAAAAATGGACTGAACGCGGTTTTTGTTGAGACAAATAGAAAGTCGAGACTCGTGAAGCAGATTTTGAAAAGGTTATCGATGTCGGAATTATAGTTTGCAATTGTAATCTTTCATTTCGTTAGATATATAAACAAAAAAATCGTGTTACGGTGTTTGTGGTCGCATTCCTCCGAAAAGGCTCGACCGATTTTTACAAAATTTTCTATGTACATTTGGTACCTATATATGAGCAAAGGTCCTAAAGGCCGGCCCTCGCGGTTTCGGAAATACGCTACAAATGTGGTATAAATACAGTTGCCGTGGAAATGCGGTATGTTTTCAGTAAATTCACCGTATATTTTTCGTGACTTTGTGAATTTTTTCTACCGTAGAAATACCGTACTTTGACTTAGAAACAGAAGTTGGTGCACTAAATGAATACACCATTCGTACCAATAACAATTGGTGGATATACCGTAGGAATACCGTATTTTTACCAAGGAAGAAAAGAAATATTACACTAAATACGAACCGTTTGTTGATATACCGTAGAAATACCGTTTTCCTATCAAGGAATATCATGATACACTAATCATTGTTTAGATAAAGTATTCTTAATAATTTCATTTTATTGAAAATGACAATGCAAAATACTAGCATTACCGCGCGGCTCCGGTGCGATTTGATACCATATTTATACCAAGTTTATACCGAGTCCATGGAGTATATTTTTGGCATAACTGCGGTATTTATAATTCACAAAATGACGATAAAAGTACTGTTGAAAAACGGCATATCCACAGTATTATGGTGTGATAATACGGTATGTTTCTCGTATTTCCGAAACTGCGAGGGCCGTGTTATTTTTTATTTAACAACCAAAACATTCACTAGAAACAATTTATATGGCAGAAAAAGATTCGCCGGGTCAGCTAGTTCGTGTAGTGCGTCTCGCTGTACCGAGGCATTTTGCTAGCGGCGTTCGTTCGCAAGCTGAAAACTTGGAAAACTGTAAGAATAGCCGTGAAGGTTAGGAGGTCCGAGAGGTTTTTGCAGTTTGGTGTTGAGGTCGATGTGTCGATCGAAGTTTCTCGAGGCGGTACCTTTTACGAATGTCCACTACCTGGAAACGAACATCACAGACTTCATTTCCGACCGGAACTCTCTCGGTCTCTTTATCTTTCCGTTAGCACACACACGAGGCAAAAAGTTTCTCTTAAGTCGGTCTCGAGTCTGCCCGGTTCCTTTGTTCAATTTATTCGCCGCCTCATTTGACGATGACTCGACCCACACGCGACCCTAAAACAATGTCCATTACTACCAATTTTCGATGGGGTCTGTCATCAACCACCCACGGAACTCTGGGAGATGGAATCGGAGCGCGGAGGGACTACTAAGACGGAGATAGCGAGTTATGAAGAAACGACAAAGGCTGCGTTGCCGGTGGAGGAGAGTCGAGAGAGCCTGCGAGGGAAGAGACTCCGAGGAAGAAGGAGATAGTACAGTCACATATACATGTATGTAGTAGTAATGATGAGCTGTATTAGTCCGCGCGGCAGTATCTCCAGCGCCGTCACGCGGGCTCGTACAGACTATTATTTGTGTGGTCCCGAATGAAAGACCACCTTGGTGGAACCCACTTTGCCGCCCCCTCGCGATGAGGATCCTCGAAATACCGCTGGTTCCGTGGGCCTCTGCTCCCACAGACTCCAATATTCCCACAGCATCCTTTCTCTCTCTCTCTCTCTCTCTCTCTCTCGCCTGCTTCTTGCTTGTTCTTTTCCTCACAGCCGTATATACATCGAATCCTACGTAGAGGTCTCCATCATCAACGACGGTAGAAACAAGAGAACATCATCTTAGCCCACCAGGTGGTTAAGATGATTTCGTTAAAAAGCATATAATAGAGACAGCGCCATGAGCTAAGAATTCAGATGGAAGCACACACAGCCTGATGCCGGAGTATAAAACTCTGCAACCAGTTTTTCGGTCGACTTGAAACGGGCTTATCACCCTAACTCTAGCCAAGGTTTGATGTTTTCCCTTGCTGGATGTTTCCACCTCTGCTTTCGGATGCAGCCCCTGACCAACAATTCCATCCTACAAAGTCACACGCAGCAATCTTGTTTATTAAATCTCATGAGTTTTCGCTCAATCAGATCGAGTGACTTAACCAAAAGTAATTGTTGTTGTTGTTTTTTTTTAAATAATAATTGAGGTTCTCATGGGAGCGGACTCGTGAATTTGCTTTAGGCGAAAATGCACGAAGAGAGGCTGCTGCGGGGCTCGTGGAGCTTTTGAATGAGTCACGCAAAGCGATGAGAAGGAGAGGAAAAGGAAGGGGCGAAGAGCGAGAAGCGCGGCGGTTTGTTGGCAATGCGCGCCATGCAGTCTGCCCGATTCCAACTTCCCACTTGGTAATTCAACATTTGCGCCATTTCCGCTTGGAGACTCAATCGACGAAGCTCGAGATTTCTGGGAAAAACCCACGCCCCTTTGCTCAAACGAGACGAAACGTACTCGGTGTTTTGTAGCCTCTCCAGTACGAAGTAGCGGAGATTATCCGATAGAGCACGCAACAAAGAAGAAGAGAAAGAGCGAGAGAGCCCAGAGGCTGAGGAACGAGCAAGAACCAACGAGAGAACGGTTCACCAGCGCGAGGAGCATTATTGCTCACTCCGAGACTCGCAGGCATCTGTCTTGAATTTACTGATGGAGGGATAACTCGGTAAACCTGTGTTTTATCTCAATCAACACACCGGAGCTGAGATATACTGTGTAACGTTAAATAGATTGGGCGCAACGCCCACCCTCCAATTAAAACCGATTTAAGGAAATACCGACCATTGCTTCCTCTATTGAAAAATCGGTATTGCAAAAAAAAATAGAATGAAAAAAGAAAAAAACAAAAAGTATGAGCCAAGTCCGTGCTTAACGACGATTCCGATAAATTTAATTTCTATGTGGAAAATTCCTTGAATGCTGCACTACACTTACCCGAAGAAAAACGTTTATTAAAATATGCCAAACTTTAGCAATTAAGCACGATTCGCTGAGTTTATTCAATACAATAAATAAAGATTTATTTATAAATGTTGCCGGTTATTTAGTGCTTCTGGAACATTCCGAGAGTCTACGTACGTGACCGGATATATATTGTTTCAAAGTAATATTGTAAACACTCGTACCGCGTAGATTTATGTTGCTACGAAATGTTGAAATGTTATTTAGACCTGACTCGCGTGGCATCAGCAGTAGATCGAACCTTTTCTCGGAGCATGTGCCGAAAAACAATTCAACTTGGTCTCAACTCCAGGAACCGATCTAAATGTTTCTCTGGACCGTAACGCGCGTAAGTACAATACGATGTTTTGCCTGCTACGCTGGCCGCACTTCGCTCTTGCTTTCATGCTCTTTCACGGTTCGTATCTAGTTAGAAGCCCCGGATATTTCAGTCGGTAAGTTGTGGATATAAGTTACTAAGCAGTTAGAGTCGGACGTATAGCATCCAAAACAGATTGAACGGACTCGGATTCTCTTGGGTAATGAACAAGAGAGGCCTCAAGGAAGATCACCAGTGGTTTGGTTAAAAGACCAAGAGAGAAAGAGAGAGAAGGAAAGAGAAGAAGCCTAAGAAAGGAAGAAAAAGAGAGAGAGAGAGAGAGAGGGAGACTCTCAGGAGAGCTGAGGAATGGCGGTGCAGAACGGTCTAGGTAGAGAAAAGGATATCGCGCCGGTTACTGCCCCGCCCCAACTTCAGGGTCGTCTTAATTACCGGGTGGTCCAGTTCGGAACCCCATAAATATTCTCTTCTGCGGCGGCACTCTTTCTGTTGGGTAGCTCGTAGAGTGTGTTGCTCTTCGTTCTCTCTTTCTCACCGGCTCATTTTTTTCTCTTTGCTCTTTTACCTTCCAATTCCATTCTACAACTTACTTTTTCGAAGCATGTGCTGCTGGCGTTGCTTTTTGAGAAAGTCAAGGGGGGCCTAGCTCAGAGATGAAGAGAGGGAGAGAAAGAGAGTGGAGGCGATCGAGGAAGATAGAAAAATTTGCCACGCGGGAAGAGGTCCTGGCAAAGCTCGCCGTTTGCCCAACATATTCGTGCACCTATAATCCCTCGCCGGGTTCCCTTTGTCTTAGGAGGTTTGTCGGACCCCCGCGGTTGCATATCTTCAAGGTGTATAAGAGAGCGGAGCGATAAGCCGCCGCCTTTATCGGGGCCCGGGCCTCGCGATGTCCCATCTTTGGTGTCTCATCGTCAAGCATCGAGCGAGGATGAGCATCACGAATTCCTCGCGTTCTTTACGGACCTCTATTTTCGTTATCTCCGAGGGCTCATTCATCTTCTCGTTTCGCGGAGAAAGTCAAACGCGTAGAGAGAAAAAAGAATGTAACGGAGATAACCAGCAACGTTACTCCGTTAGATAAATCCATCGAGCTCGGTTTTTTTAATCCTAACGAATAATTTGACCCAGTCAATCGTTTTTACATCAACATTTCATTCAATTACAATTACAGTCACAATAAAAAAAACTTTGTCAACAGTGGCGCTTGAGAAAGTGCTCAAAATCTTCACTCAACTAAATTCTCGTGAATTTCAAATACTACGAACAATTACGACGGTTTATGGCTCTATAAGGGGGGCCACAAAGATTCGGCACACGCCACTCGACGCCGGGTTAGTGCCATTCAAAAGAATCTATACATTGAGCCATCATGTGGCAATAGAAAAGAAAAGATTGGTATAAAGGTTTATATAGGCACGGAATGGTCGGAGAGGTGTATCGTGTATCTTGCGGCTCATCCGTTTGTCTTGTTCATCATTGGAAGCACGCGAGCTGTTGATGGCGTCCTCTTGTATTTTTGGATTGTATACTATATAGCTTTACAATGGACCGGCATCTCTCAATCGCCTTTGGATCGAGTTTGCCCAGTCAGAGAAAGAAGTTAGCAGATGAGTTCCATCTTTCTTTTCGGCTCGTTACCAACGCCTTCATCTTCCTCTTCCTTTCCAACTAATCGATTTCATCCTCGTTCATCTTTCGATGCTTATTCTCGATTGGATCGCGTCGGAAGTTGGGGAGAAGAAGAGGGCGAGCTTTGGATGAGGAAGATTGAAGAACAATCGATAAACCGACGCCTTCGATGATGATGGGACAAGGACATGTGTATCTCGGTCCCTTTTACCTGTGTCTTTAAGGACGTAGGACGAATTCGTCGAGTCACCGTCTTGGATTCTCTCGCGCCTGCTCTATTCCACCGCGTTCTCCCTCTTCTCTCCTCCTGTGAAATTTCGAGAAATTCCATCGCTGATGACTCACCCAACCATTCCGATACTTATCTGCTGTTTTAACTTCACCAAGATCTTCACTTTTGTTTCTTCCCTCCAAGATCTTCTCACCGTCCCTCACGTTCTCAACGTTTTTCACATTTTTTTCTACTCCTGTTAACACTCTTTTCATGTTTTTCAACTGCTTGTAATTGCATCCTAAACGAGACGGTTGAACCGCGCTCTGACACGTACTGTCTCTGCGTGCATATTGCTCCCCAGGCATTCTCAAGGACTCATCGAATGAAATATATCGCACGGAATCATATGAGCGTACACTCACGATCGTTCTGCTGTGTACCAAGTTGTCTCTCCTCCTCGTACGTGTCCAACTGAAAATCTCGACCGTTCTCCCGTGTTCAACGGCGGATATAAACATCGCGTTATAAATCTGCTCTGATTCGACCAGTCGATCAGCACATCAGACTCTTCTGACGCGTTACGAGCTCGATACGTCCGATGAAAGTTTCAAACTCGATAGACTCTCAACAATTTATACTCCGCACGATTCCAGCGCCATCTAGTTTTTCAGTTCACGTTCAGATCTTCCAACTTCTATCTTTTTTCAAAACAACCGATCGAGCAGTTATTCGAGTTCGGGATTCGGGGCACGCACTCCAAATTCCATGTTCACCAAAAATCTAAGCAGAGGGCGTTCGTTCAGAGTTTTCTATGCGATCCATTGTTGCCAGTAGCGACAAGAGAATCTTATAATCAACAATGCATCGAGAACTTGTTCCTAATTCCAAACACAAAAACTGCTTTTCCAAATTATTGACCGAACCCCCTGAGCTTACGATTTCCCTTGCTGGCCAAATTGACCAAAAACGAAACTGCGTCCACATGCAAATATCTTTTCCGCCCCTTCGAACTCGACAGCGATCGTAATTCTGATTCTTGAAAAAAGGTGCTGGAGTTCGTTGCAGGGAAATATTAAAGGGCTAGATAAATAGGTCGCAAATTGGTGAATTTCCAACGACTGAACGGCGTCAAAGGTCAACGTTCATATTCGGAACCGTCTGGACGGGGGAAAGGGTAAAATTTTTGCATTTTAAACGATCGAGATTTCCTTCATCAATTTCTGGACCTCGCGATTGTTTCCAAAGAAAAACTAATCCCGTCCATTTCCTGTTCAGTTGTAACCGACATTTGCCATCGTTTCTTAATTTGTTTAGCCCCACACACGATCGGCATAAAAAAAAAACGCAATACAAACTTTTCCATGTTCGTGCGCGACGTTGTACGAAGCGCAGATGAACGAAAAATCTGGATAATTAGAAAACTGCTGGAAAAAAGTGGGCCAAGGTATTAGGTTTGAAATTTTAATCATTGCATTTTTGTTACGACATTGAGACTCGAGTTAGAAAAGCCACAGCGAAAAAGGTCGGAAGGTACTATCGTATTGGGGGGAATGGCGAGAGGGCCCCGAGACCTTTTGTCTCGGCCCTGCCGAATCGCCCGAGAGAGCAAGTCCGTGGCGGAGTGGTTGCCACACTCGCGTAAAAGTCGCTTATGTATACATATACTCGACATATATATATATAGGTACAGGTAAGCCGGTATTATAGTTTAGTTACTTATCCGTGAATCGCCGTTGAGCGGAATCAGTGGGGAATCCGCTCCATCTCAGGACGGTACACGGGTTGCGGTGGATCGTGAACTGGACAGACGGTGGAACCTCCAGTGGTGTTCGGTACGCAGAGGTTCGGTAGGATCGGTGGGGGAGGACGACGAGAGCGACACACGAAAGAAGCAGAGAGAGAGAGAGAGAGAGAGAGAGAGAGGGAGAAGGAGATCGCGGCGAGGAGGGCCGAGGGGTACAACCGATCACCGTCAGCAGTCAACTACTATGGTCAACTAGTCACCCTACGTCTCTCGAGCGTGTCGGAACCAAGTTCCACTTGAAATCCCGCACTCTGTGTTCTCGTGGTTTTTTTTTTTAATCCTAACAATTCCGCGAACGATATTAGATCGCGAATTCGTCGAGAGGTTATTTATTTGGTAGATTTTCCGATCTGAAACACGAATTTAGAGTCCGTTGTAGTTTTAAAGAATTTAAAATTCTAAAAAGATCGGCTTCGAGGTGCCGATCTTTGTGACACCGATGACCGTTTTATTGGCGGAAAGAACGTTCCTCGTCAACGGAGTGTGTTAAAAGCATCGAGATCTCTTGGGAGATTTCATTGCGTCGGAATTTAATAGGAGAAACGAGGAGCCATCGAGTGGCCGAGCCGGAAGATCGAACGAGTGAAAATCTCTGCGTAAATAACGATATTACGAAGCGAGCAGCCATCGACTGGATCGATTTGGCTATTTACGGATCTCGAATTCATTTCGCTCTTTTAAACTGTGTGCCAAGACATTAATCTCCGTTTGTTAACTAATCGTGAATGGAAACTTAACGGTGCGTTTAACGATATGCGCGATCGAATTAGTTGTGGAGGTGACAATCGCCAAGAATATCGAGTGGTGGGATAATCGATTTGGATTTCTTATAATCGATACAACAAACCAATCCGAGTGCTTTTCCTTCGGCACTGAATCGATAATCAGTCAAAAAGGTTGCCAACGGTTTTTCATACGTTGTTAATTGAATCTCGAAAGAAAACAACATTATTTAATTGTCGGAATAAAATATAAAACGAGGGGTCTAGGCGCGAACACGCATAATACGTGTTTTAAGGCTCGGCAAATGGTGAGTGGTGGTGCCGCGAGTGTCGCGATCGTGCAGGAAAGCGACTAAACATAGTCGGACACGGTGCATGGACTCGCTGAGATGCCGTGGCTGCTCGGACTGCGGACCTACGGTTAGCTAGGTAAGTTGCTCGAAACATAAACGCCAAATAAATAAAAACTCGAGTACAAAAACGAGCAAACGAAAGTTTAGCATGTATTCCGAGAGTCGTCTCGTAGATATACACTTTCAAATATGCATGAATCCTCATCTCCGCTTCGTCCTCTTTATTACAGTCTTCCCTTCTACGCTTCACGACTCCCACGCTTGATCTCAATTGTTCCTCTCGTGTTGCCCTGAGCATTCCACCTCGTTCTTCGTCTCTGTCTCTCTCTCTCTCTCTCTCTTATTTACTCTTTTCATCAAACAAATGAGAAAGATCGACACACAAAGTTTTCCATTTCGAGGAAACTAAAGTTCTTAGAGAGCAGGCTCGATGTTCGGGCATGAGAAACGGTTTGCAAGATCGACACATTGAATTCTCGCGAAACTTTGATAGAAAATATTCCGACGACGAATGAATATTTTATCAACTATTAAATCGCGATGGAAATAAGTTGATTGAATTTTTCGCTCGATCGCTTGAGAGGAGGAACGAGGAAAAAATGGCAGAGCTTTGGGGCAAGGGGGTCTGAAAGACCCACGAAGGGTTTGAGGTGCCGAGAAAAATAAAGATTTCGAATCTCACGTTACATTCTCCAGGTCGCCACCTTGGTTCGCGAGTCACTTTGAACGCCTCGCACTTGGCGAGACTGTTGCTGCCTCCAGGTCGTGTGAGGTGGGAGTGGGGGTGGGCTGCTCGCTCATTATTACGACTGGTGGCGCTCTCTCTCACCGCTGAGAGTGACCGCGCTACTGTGACTCGCTTACGTGTGTGGTATCCGTGCGCCGCGTGTATGTAAGAAACAACGCTTCTCGGATCCTTGCCCCTTCTTCGGGAAGGAACGTTTGGACTTGGTCTTAGCCTCTGGCCCGATTATATTTTCGACGATGACGTTTTTTCCGAGCTCCAAAGACACGCGTGTATTTGTTTAAATACATATACGTGTCGAGTGTGCTATCGGCTGAGCCTCGAGAGAGCGGACAGCGACGTGAGGACCCGCGATAACGAGAATCCTCTCGATTCGAGGAGAGTACCTCTCGTACTCTCTCGTCGAATTAAACGAATGCTGCGACGAGGGGGGAGGGGCACGCCAGGAGGATGACGAGGAGGAGGAGGAGGAGGGACTCTCTAACACACATCCTTGGCGCGTCGTCGTATCGCAGCATCCAACCGAGCATGGACCCGCATTCCACTCGCCCTGACCACCAATTCCGCGCGCAGATGCTTACAAATCTTACCGCGCTCCGGAGACTCTGTACGAAATGCCTTTCAAATCATTATTCCTAGCGACTCGATTTTTTTCCGGAAATACAAATCCCCGAGCTTCTCTCGCTTCGAGCAAGTTATTTTGATGAAAAAACCACAGAGTCCATTTCCCAACACCCTCCGCGCACCTTCGGGTCGTTGGACTTTGAGTCGAAACCAGTCGAAAATGCTCGACATTGCACGTGGACGTCGGACCAAACGCTCCTCGAATTTGTCCCTTCCTCGTTATCAACAACGAGACCAGCGTGAAATCTTCGTGACCTTGTCACGATCGATCGAGCCCAGTTATTCAAATTTAACTTGGAACAAGAATTCCTCATCGTTTCGTTGGCAACGTTTCCGACCATGGAAGAATCATGGTCAGTTTTTTTATCTTACGAGCCAAAGTTTGCACCAAAAACTTACGATTCGCATGTTTCTCAATAAAAGTTTTATTTTCTCGTGAGAATTGACACAGCAATTGAAATGCTGATGAAGAAAATCACGATGAATTTTGGATTCATTGAGCAGTGCACAAACAATACGGCACTCTATAGAAATCTCAACGTTCCCATTATAATCCACCTGCCTGAGTGCTTGTTGAAATTCGAGTGAACAAGTGTCCCATTATAATAGGCACATCGAGAGCTCTGAGTTATTTATAGTAGCGAGAATCATCCCAAGCCGAGGATATATATTGTAAATGACCTTAACGCGTTAGCATTGAACAACCTGTTGAAATCGAAGACCCACAAACAGTCGCGATGAAAGGAGAAGCCTTTTCTAAGCTGGTAACCTGTATATACACTCGCTGCATACCGTAAAATAGCTCGGGCCCCTTTGGCTCCATTTAACAATGGAATGAAAATTACCTGCGTATGTATTGGAGGCAAAGGACCCATGACCGATGTTCCTTTTTGAGGTTTACGGCTCCCAACACGGTAATCATTGAGTCTAAATGCTTATAAACGTATAAATGCAACGCACTGATCGTTGTTTATATTTTACACCCTTCGACGTTGCCTCGAGTGAAAGTTTCAACTTTGAGCCATTCGTTCGAGTTTTAAATTGAAATTTTTGCATTTTTCAAAGTGCTCAACATCGTTTTTTCGAGCTCAGAAATATTTACCATTTGAGAAACTCGTTCAAAGGTTTATAGTTTTTGTTGGGAAAGGAAAATGTAGGTTTTTAATTGTTGCTGAGGTAATAGGAATCGTCGAGAAGCCAAGAAGTCTGAGAGGACGAGAAACGATGAGGAGAGGAAGAAGCCCTGCTCGAAACTCTGGTCAGGCGCGTGCGCACAGACCGAGATCCAAGGAGTTATATTATAAGATGCGGTAGCTGCAGACAGCATGGCTCTGGCATCCGTAGCCTCTCCGTCTCCAGCACGCGAGGCCCTCTTATACATCGCCATCGCGTTTCGTCCTCTCTCTTTCGTTCTCTCTCTCTCTCTCTCTCTCTCTCGCACACGTACGCACACTTGCTCACTCGCCTCTTTCTCGTTTTCCTCTTCCATGCTATCGGCACACCAGCCAACTGGCTTCTTGTATATTCATGTTGGTATACACACACACACACGTACGAGGCTCGAGTATCCGAGGAGTAACCACCATTTGCCGTTGTCATCAGTAGCTTCTAACACATTCTTTGCTTAATATTTTCTTTTATACGAAATTTTCATTTTCGAACTGCGAAATCCGCTGGACGCTCAATGGCTTTTTTTTCTCTTTCTCTCTCTCTCTCTCTCTCTCTCTCTCTCTCTCCTCGTCGTACATTCGGTTTCTTTCGATGCTGAACCTCGCTAAACGCGCCTGCGGATAATAAACACGAGGAAAAGTTTTATAGCTATTTTTTCTCCAACATTATTGCTCCTCGAATTATTATTTCCAATTGTTTTCCTCTCAACAACTCCTGGCAAAAGGTCGAGCTACTTTAAGCGAGGATTAAAATTCAACTCCGCTTAAACCGCGTCGGCGATTATCGGCTGCTAATCCTTCCAGAAAGATCGAGTAAAAGCTTTGGGGACCCGCGACTGTACATAGAAAAATACGAAAAATTTGAATATCTTTACGTTCATTCGGTTTATCGATCGATTCGATGGTTTCGCTTCATTTCCAGTCATAAGTTTACGACTAAATTGGGAAATCGAAACCCACGTGTCTGTCCAGTCGAAAAATGATCCGATTTTCAGAAACACCTTGAATTTTGAGCAAGCATTTTTAAGGTTGTTCATTTTACATTCAAACGCGTAGCTTTTAAAATTCTCGATTTAATTTTTCGATTTCGACAATAAATTCAGTGTCTGCAAGATTTTTTTTCAAGCCGATTTTCAAATTCTACAAATCCATATCGAAGCCGCGGAGAGGATTTCAACGCCTGACATGATTTTCGACTGATAATTCGTAGACGATATTCGTGTCGATTGCGTTGAATTGTTTTTATTTTTCTCGAGCATTCCGTTAACTTGCCAATCCTTTGTAAACATTTGTCTTTGTGCCTTTGTTGATTTTGCTGCTCGCAACAAAAGAGTGTGAAAGAGCGCGCGCGCGCGCGCGTATACTTTTGCTCGACCTCTTGCGACGGGCGCGTCAAGAGAAAGCTGTGGAGTGTGCCGGTGAGTGTGTTGTGTTTGCCAGCAGCTGTTGGCCCTGGATAACATGCCACCAACTCCTTTCCTGCTACACCTTCCCCACCGGACCCAGCTCAATTATATTACGTTATTATTATCATTGTTATTATTATTATTATTAAGATAAACATTCGAAATTCGATCGGTGACCGAATTCTTGGAAAATTATAATGAAAAAATGCGCATTTTTCGAAATAAAGGGTTAGTAGGTAAAAAAAAATTATTCGTGCCTAAACAGGGGTCTTTCAGACCCATAAAAACCTCGGTACCCTCTGACAAATCTATAAATTCCCAATTGCGCAGATAAATGCGTCAATTTTTATGGTTCCTTAAAAGTATTCAAACAATGGTTTGAGGAATTTTTCGTAACTGCATTTTTTTCCCCCCCAGCCACTAAAGACTAAGGAATACTTTAGATTTTATTGATTTTTCGAAATTCCATGGAAATTGTGGTTTAAATTAATAGCGAAGAAATATCGAAGCAACGAGGAAAAAACTGATTGTTCCGTCATTGACGAATGTTTCAGGAGTGGCACAGAGTGCC
The DNA here is from genome assembly GCA_037952995.1 of Hyposoter didymator. Lineage (NCBI taxonomy): Eukaryota > Metazoa > Arthropoda > Insecta > Hymenoptera > Ichneumonidae > Hyposoter > Hyposoter didymator. Next base: position 3,958,547 of record JBAJMU010000010.1, read on the forward strand.
AGTGGCTGACGTCAGAATGCGCATGTCGCTGCTGCTTAGATTGTTGTTAGCGGCAGCGGGTGTGCTGCTGGCAGAGGCGAAAATAAGCCTGAACGTAACCTCCGACAACACCGTCGATACTCTGGGAATGAAGGAACGGGAACGAACGATTGCAGGTGTCGAGGCGAGTCTACTCTCCTTACTTGGCTTTACGAGGAGACCCAGACCCCAGGGATCGGCAGTCCATATACCCGAATCCTTAAGGAAGCTTTATCTTCATCAGAAGAAAATCGGCATCGCCGATATCGCCAAACCGGGATTTCATACCCGATCGGCCAACACAGTTCGCTCTTTTTCTCATGTCGGTTAGTATATACACTCATTCCATCATCTTTCCATTCTTATTATCCCGAAGCAGCCAATAGTTTTCCTTACAACTAGAAAAACTACCAATTTGAACCAAAAACGTTCATATTTTTGGTTTATCTTTGCCAATGCATAGAGCCAGCAAAGAAAATTGTTGCCAATTTGGAATTCGATCAATTGGGAACTAATGAAAACTCGAGCGAATTAATGCCGAATGCAAATATCAATTAAAATGCAATTTTTTTAATTTTTTTCGGAATATTGAAAACTGCGAGAGTTTGCGAGCGAGAACTACTCCAAATATTTTTTATTCGCTTTTCTTGAGAATAAATCTAATTAGCAAAAAAAAACAATATGGTGCTTAACACTTCTTCGTCTGTAAACGTTATTTCCGCACGTTTTGTCCGTAAACCTGGACAGACCGTTTTTTCATTCTTCCATTACATTAAAAAAAATTCTAAAAGAGTTCGAAATCTTCAACTTGCAATTTCGATTCAAAAATTCTGGAAAAATAATTTTTTGCATTAAATAACCTCAGGTTTTCAGACGAAGTGTTAAAAAGACTCGGGATATTGGCAAATAACAAAACTCCAGGTGCCTGAAAATTGACTACGAAAATAGTAAAGCTTCTCCTTGCTTATCCAAGATTGGTGGAATAAGGTTTCCACCGTTTGGGATAAGAGAGAAATAGAGAGAAAAAGAGGGGGATCGAGAACTCGTGTGTAGCTTACCAATTAATCGAGATTCAAGGTGACGTTGTGATGGCTTGTGCATCGGTGCATGACACGTCGTTAAATTGTTGGCGAGTTCTGTGTAGCATTCTCCTTACCACAAGTACGTTTCACGAGGATTCCAAGATCTCGTTCAGAGAGCTTTGCCATTATGACAATCTCGAGTTTTTCTTGATGAAACCATGAAAATAAATGGTTGGTCGAACAATCGAAACGCATTGTTGTGTAAAAAGTTTTTAAAACGAACTCAAAATTGATTTTTTCTGTTGAAAAAAAAAAAGCAGAAAATATTGATCAAGTTTATGGCTATTAATAAACGAATTAGAATAAAAATTGAACGATTTTGAAGTTTGCAACGTTGATATTCAACGAAAAATATTTGATCTATTAATTGTGTAATGAATTTTTGGAATTGTGGCAATTTTTCGTGCCGATTGAGTTTTTGGGTGGCAAGGGAGAATCGTTTTATTGTCCAGACCAAATATTTAATAATAATCACGAGTTCTGCTCAAGGAAAAAGAGAATTTCGTTGCATTCCAACGATGCCAACTGCTGCATGATGAGATTGAATGTGTAGAATAAGTGCGAGGATTAGAATTGATCAATGAGACGACGAATCTAATGAAAAAAAATGTTGCTTTGTTTCCGGTGGCCGTAACGCAGAGAGCGAATTGGACGAAAAGTTTCAATCGCCGAATAATTTTCGGCTGTCATTCGATGTCAGCGGAATGCCATTGGACGAGAAGTTGCAAGCAGCAGAGTTGAGCTTATCACGGGTGTTATCATCCTCGGAAGCGTGGAAGGAGAACAAGGTGGGGTCCGATGAGGAGGAGGAGGAGGGAAGAAAGAAGGATGGTGTGTTACGAATTTTGGTGCACGACATAGTGCGGCCTGGAATCCGTGGCAAGAGAAAACCTCTGCTACGATTAATAGACAGTAAAACGGTGAAGCAGCAAAGTAACATGACGATAAGTTTGGACGTGCATCCGGCGGTAGTGCGATGGTTGGACGAGCGTGATAACAATCATGGTCTTTTAATACAAATAAGTGAGAGCGAAAAAAGCAGCAACGGTTCGAGGAAAAGGAGGAGGAGCAGCGGCAGCAGCAGTAGCAGCAGCAGACAGAGGGAGAAGCACGTGAGACTCCGACGTAGTTTGGAGGAGAGTAACGAAGCGTGGTCATCGACGAGACCGACGTTGTTTACGTATACGGACGACGGTAAAAGAAAAATGGCAACGGCCAACGAGATTATCGAGAGAAGAGCGAGACGTGCGACCCTGAGAAAGAATCGTCGTAAGGATGGTCGCGAAATATGTCGAAGGCACGCGTTGTACGTTGATTTCGCAGACGTTGGTTGGAACGATTGGATCGTAGCGCCACCGGGTTACGACGCTTTCTATTGTCACGGTGACTGTCCATTCCCGTTGTCGGATCACTTGAACTCAACGAATCATGCGATCGTGCAGAATCTCGTGTACTCGACGAACCCGAGTATGGTGCCAAAAGCGTGTTGCGTCCCGACGGCATTGAGTTCAATATCGATGCTTTACCTCGACGAAGAGAACAAGGTCGTTCTCAAGAATTACCAAGACATGGCAGTCCTCGGCTGTGGTTGTCGTTGAGCAGTAAATACAATTTATTTTCCTCAAAAATCTCTCGCTCTCTTTTCTCTTATTCGTGACTAAATCGACATGAAAAATGAGCACAGAAAATCAAACATCCACACCGAGTCGTATCTCATAAGCTTCGAGTTTCGAGCTGCGAGACTTTTCCTGCTCCAACAAACACGCGCGTTCGTAAACAGGCTAGAGTGAGTCCATTATAGAAAAAAGCAACAACATGAAAACGTGAAAGAAGGAAGTTGGAACTTTGGAAGAGTTTCCAAAGATTCTAGGGAAAAGAAAACATTAATTTTTGTTGTGGACTCTGAAAGGCAGGACTAGCGACCGATGGGAACGCTCAGCAATGACCGAGAATCCTCGGAGAGCCGAAACCGTTCGATTTCTCATTAATGTTGAAAGTCAGCCCAATAATCCGTACGAAGATACGGCTCCCGTTGAATCACACGATATATATACATATATCTTCCCCTTTGAAAGCGCATAATGTATATATTGAGTGCGTACGCTCGAGGAATCGTATTCTCAGTAGTTTCATTGAGTAATCAACTAAACTTGATGGCCTACGAACAAAAGAGCGGGGTTAATTGAACGCCGGTATTACGCCGTGGCTATCCTCGCCCGAGAACCTAAACCTCCTTGGGACAGAGGGTATAATTCATTAATAAGCCTTTACATATACATATGAATGTGTGTATATGTAATAATGTATGTGTGTGTGGATGTGCGAGAGGTTGTGTGTGTGTGTGTCGCGAGGAAAAACCGGTATAGATATTAATATAGAAGCATCCGCAGGTGCTACGGACCTGTACATATGCGTAGCCGCGTCAGCGAGCTCTTTTGCTATTCCGCAAACAAAAAAAAAGAAAAAAAAACGAAGAAATAAGAAAAAAAAAAAAAATCATAAAAAATCAACATTTGAGTCGAGGCTCGGAGGACCGCGATTCGTACGACGATGTCATTTGCATAGTCTTTCCTTTCAATATCTTCGACTCAACCGCACAGCTCGTACTATTTACACTTCCGGTATAAATCCTCGGAAGGTTTTTTCTAACGGCGAACCATTCGCACCAGAGGAATTCATTTTTTTTTCGTCTGTCGGTGAAATCAACTCGTTACAGTGAAAATCCGAAAGTTTATGCTCCACGAAAATCTGCGCTTTTCCATCGTCATCCATTTTTTTTGTTTTTTTTTTTTTTTACCTTAATCATGGGTTTGCGCCCCTTCTGCCCTTGGTTTTTCCTCATTCTTGGAGATTCAATGAAAAAAACTTTCTCGCTGGAATTTTTATTTCCTTCCAGCTTCTCTTTCGTGCACCGAGAATTATTTATGCCTGCAGTCAGTGCGTCGATTGAGAAAAATAACGTTGATGAATCAACTCGCCTCGGGCTTGCCATTTATTCCGGCGCGGCTACAAACGCCATCTTTATTTTTTCATTTATACAAATTATATTTTCACTGTACGATCGAACGGACTGGCATCGTTCATCCCTGGACCCAGTTCTTCGCGATATAACCATCAGCCATTGCGTTTACGATGCAAACAAAATTTATAAAAAGAAGTATATATATTTTTTAGGAATTTTCATGTGCATCACCACGTGCACAGATTTTATATGAATACATATATATATTTAAATATATATATTTATCAATTTTTATATATATATTTTACGATAATGTGATGTAAATATAATGTCAGTGTAAAACCGTACCTGCTTAAGGATTACTATTTATTATCGTTGCCGAAAAGTAAGTGGAAAGAAAAAGGAAAAAAAAAGAAAAACACGAACACAGGAGGTAATTGGATGGAGGCCGATATCGAAATATTACGACGAAACGAACGTTCCACGTGTAAATTTTTGTACAAATACATTTTTTTTCTTGTTAATAAATGTAACGTGTTACGTGTTATTTGTATCGACGATGTAAAATGTGTGAATAGGTGAATCGTGTAAACATTGTAAATAATTCATAAGTGTTTCTGTAAAGTATATATTGAGTATGTATATTTTTAAAATATAGATATTTACCCGTTGCAAGAATTGTTGAAATATCTTCTTCTTTTTTTCCCACCCTTTACATGAACGTGTTAACCTCAAAATTTTCTCAGATATCGGGCATGAGGAACGAACAAGTTGACTGGAATTTTTCATTTCATTGTATTTCATTTTGCTAAATTAGGTTTTACGTCTATGTGAAGATTCTTGATTGCTAAATGGACTGACGAAGCTTTTCGCGCCATTTACGATGATTATTTTGCATCGCGAGCTCAAGGTAAGTTTGTGCTGTTACGATAAAAATACCATTTTGCTTGGAATTATTGTTTGCGGACAATGACAGAGGTGAAGGGGAAGCGCGTGTATATGTGGAAATTGTTTCGTAATGAGAGGGGGGGATGATGTTGGAACAAAACGAACGAGGTCCGAGAGTGGCCTTTGTTTTAGAGAATGGCCCTTGGGGGATTCTGAGCGTTTTACCACACAGGTTGAGAATGCGGTCCGCCGACAGGTCCCGGTAGCCCCATACTTCTCTCTTCGCCGTCGAGTTCTCAGAGCTCTCAGAGTTGCTTCCCCCATTTATTCTCCCTCCCTTGCACCCTTCTCTTACCTTTTGTGCCTTGTTTCCATCGTGAAATAAAGCTTCGCCTGCTGCGGCTCTCCTTTTTCGTTTTTTCACCCGTTTTTTTTTGTTAACTTTGCATCACACGTTTTTGGCCTTTTTCGCTAACTCTCGCTTCATTCAAACCCATTTGTAGGGACTGCTCGCGATGTAAGTTTGTGCAGTTTACGAATATGGACAACTTTCACACCGTGAAGAATTTTGCACACATTATTCGCGAACTAATATCGAAAAATTCAATTATGAACATTGTGACACAATAAATTCCGTAAAATCAGTATTCATGGAATAAGATGCGAAAATGTAATAAATTTTGCAATGGACGAAATTATTGAAATGAGCGAATAGAAAAAAATGGAAACGCCTGTGTACCTGCGTACGAAGTCTGCAGTCTCGGCCGAGCAGGCTCAAACGAAAATCTGCAATACCAACAGAGTTTCATTACATTGATACAGTTGATTGAATCACCGCGACGAAGAAAGCGCCATCAAGGAGGAACCATAAAAAATCGTGTCGTACACTTTTCCGCCTGTCTCGATCTTTATATTATATTTTTCGTTGCGGGTTCCACCGACCCATGAACCGTTCCATTGAAAAACCAAGTTCTATAAGTTGATGGAGACATAAATCTTGCAACGTTTTAAATACTTGAATTTATCAGAACAACTTTGTAAAAATGGCGGACGAGGAATTACCATCGGGGTGGGAAAAACGTTTGAGCAGATCTACCGGTAGGCCGAATTTATGCAATCCCATGAAAATATCCATTTCAATTGTCTTTTCAATCATTCGACGCTGTCAAAAGCAGCTCTTGTCTCGTCTCATTGATCAAATTCAAAAATAATGATAATCCGGCGGCGATGGCTGATTGATGGAATCGGCAACGGCATTATTTACTTCCCCAGTCAATCATTCGTTGTTTATTGATTATTTACGACTCATCAAAATATGTTTGCACGGTGTTTATGTCAATTTTTTCCAGAATTTCGAATCATTGTCTACGAATTTGTTGCAATCCTCGCTCTTTGATTCCCCTGCAAATATTTGAGGTTAATTTTGGTACTTGAACAATTTTTCGTCTGCACTAAATTTCTTGTGCATGAAAAATTCTGCAGAATCTGAAAAAAAAACAGCAAAACCTCATAAAATGAACGATTCCTGTAAACATTATGCATTCTTCATGGACAGGGCAACATTATTTTTTAAACATATATACGAAAGAGAGTCAATGGGACGTACCCGATAAGCCAGCTGATCCATCCGGTAATGTCAAATCAGATGGACCCGAGGAGGTTCGCTGTCGTCATCTGCTCGTCAAACACGCCGGCTCCAGACGACCTTCGTCTCGGCGAGAAGTTAAAATCACACGCTCCAAAGAAGAAGCGCTCGATCTCGTTAAATGTGAGTCAAAAATATCAATAACCGTTTCAATTCTACCAAAGCCGATAGACGAGAAAAAAAAAACTGTTTTGTACAAAAAATCGTTATGAGGATCCGCCGTTACAAAATCGGCATCGATGAGTCAACGTTTCCTTGTTTTATTATTTTCGACACTTTCCCATGGTAACCCTCCGCTCTCCCTGAAATGCCAAAACCAACAAAAATGGAAAAATGACTATTTTCCTCAAAAATAGAAAAATAATCATTTTTCATTTTTTTTGTTTGGTTTTTGCCTATTTTTTTGTGCACTTTAATTTCATTTTGAGCTGTATAAAGTAAACAATGTTTCAAAACAAGCTTCCAATATGTTCTACAACAATTTTCAAGTCAAAATATTCAGTATTTCAGTTTTTATTACAATTTTTGTCACTGGTGTGCAAATCTATCCCATGGTGTCGAGTATGTAATTGTACAGAGGTGTGGCAAGTAAGGGTTAATAAGAGACGCGTGAAAAAAATTGATGGTGAATGGCTCTGTATTTTCCCTCCACAGCTTACAGAGAACAAATAGTATCGGGGAAGGCGAAATTTTCGGACCTTGCTGCAAAGTACAGCGATTGCAGTTCAGCGATACGAGGTGGAGATCTCGGGCCGTTTACTCGCGGTGCGATGCAAAAGCCGTTCGAAGAGGCTGCGTTTGCATTGAAAGTCGGTGACCTTTCGTTTCCAGTAATAACCGACAGTGGAATTCACATAATTCAGCGAACAGCTTGAACGGATTCCAAACAAAGTGTAAATCGCGTTTGGAGGATCAAGAAAGAGACAATTATTATTAGTCCGGTAACGGTCAGTCTTCTCAATTGAAATTCGTGTATCATTGATTGTTGAATCTGTTTGGAAGCTTGGATGTTGCTTGTCCATCGTGTACTTAGGAGCTCCAACTAACGAGACTCAAAAACGGTGTTGATTGAGTGAATTATCTTGAGGATGTTTTTGCATTTATGAAATCACTTGTTTGAGGCATTTTCGTCTTTTGCTCGACAGCCAATTATGAGTCCGTTGTTACTTTACATTTGAACCTGTGACGAAAGTTGAGAAAAAATCTGCAAATGTTCGCTACTGAGGTCGAGCTGAATCTTCGCGTGATTATTGGCGCTTCCAAATGCTACGAAATCCTCGTTCCGTTCCAACTCTTACTGACCCAATAGACTTTCATTTCTAATGCCACATTAGGCACGTCCCCATAATTATTGTAATTGTATGAACGAATATTCTTAAGTAGGAATGTCAAACACGAGTCTGTAATGCCCGAAACGATGTTTTATTACCACGCGTGCGGTGCTCCCGATCATCATTATAATCGTGAATAAAAAACGGTTCACCCTTTCACTGGCATTTTCTATTTTAATTTTTCTTCTTCGATGTTGGAGTTATTTTTGTCGATCGTAATAATTAATATTCAATATTTATTACGTATTAAACGTTGCAGAACGTTGCAGAATGCAGAACGTTTTTTCGAACGTAAACCCTGAAAAAAAGTCGAAAATGAAACGTTTCTCGGTTTCGACGATGAGGTTCAATCGTCGCGGTTCTCTTCGTTTTCTTACAACGAACAACAAGATAAAGTTTTATTTGGTCAACATTTGACAGGGAAAATTTGATAAATTGAAAAAAGTTTCGAAACCTTCACTTTGGCATTGAATATTCCCGCTTTGCAGTAATCACGTTTTATGGTGCACCGTCGTCTTTGTTTTTTCATATCGAACGAAAAGGCGTACGACCAAGTCTCATTTTTTCAATCTCAACTCATGAAAATTCCATAGAACGAAAAAAGTTTCGAAACCTAAACTTCTCTTCGGCATAAAAAGTTGAAACTGTGTCTACGGGGTTTTATGGTATATACTATTTTGTTTGTTTCTCGATAACGAAGACAATGGTGTGTGATAAAATCTCATTCGTTCAAGATTTCATGGAAAAATTTCCATAATACGAGAAAAAAATTTGGAACTACAATGTTTTCTTTGACATAAAATCGTTCCTGGATGTCGTAAGAAGGTTTTGTAGCATACCGTTGCCTTCGTTTTCCCATAAGGAAAAAAATGGTGCATGACAAAGTCTCGTTCGGACGACGACGAGTCGAGAAAACTCCATAGAATGATTAAAGTTTCGAAATAGTGGAAAAAACATGCTTTTTTATTTTGAGGCAGAAAAACAAATTGGTTTTTTCCAACCCCGTTGCGGGGGGCTCGAGTTGATCGTCTTTGTCGCTTACTAAGATTGATCATTTCAGTACGATGAAAATCTTGCAATAATGTACGACTGGAGATAAGGTGTTTATCTTCAGATCGCGAATTTCATACTTGCGAATTGATTACGAAGTAAAAAAATATGTTCACAGTAAACCGAACATTCGATTAAATGAATTTATCGCGATTTATCGCTGCTCTTATGGGTCTCCTTCGCGTAGCAACGCTACACAGTATCGCACTCGAGAATCCTCATAACGTAAGATACAAATGATTGAACAAAACAACCGTTTGTTTTATTGGAAGAATTCTTCAGCGCTGATAACTAGCAGAGATTTTGATTTTTAGTATTAATGAAATTATTATCAGGTTAGATGATTAAAAAAAGTGCAACACGTGTCAGGAAGACTTCCGCTGGTTTTTTAACTCGTCCCATGCCTTTCGCCCTCATTTTAATCGACTGGAAAAAAAAGATTGGTTCGTCGAACGAAATATCATGGAGATGGACGAAGAATGTTGACTCGAACTATTTTATAATTCATTTTTACTCGATTTCTCGAGCTCTGGTAAAAAAAAACATTGTTGCAGCTGCAATTTTGCGTCCAAGCAACTGGGCCAAACCATTTTTGTCAGGGGGTTTGCCACTTTCTGCAATGACAGCCCCCGGGAGTATTTGATGAGCGTAAACAACCGAGGGATTGGGATGAACGACCTGTGATTTTCCAGATTTAATGGAGACTCTGGAAATGGTGATAATCGAATTCTAATTCGATGATTCCTCGAGAAAACATGACGCGAGAGACTAATTGCCTGTGGGTTGTGTAGGAGTATCGGGGGATGGCTAACATTGAAATTTTCTTAGTAACGACGAAAACGTGCCCAAATGTTTTTTTCTTTTTATCAGCTGATGGAAAAATTTCGTTTCCCAACGTAATGTTGAGAGAATTCGTCGGGCCTTAATATCTCGGAATTGCCTCACTAAATCCGGAGTTGGAACCATAAACGATCGTGCTTCTTTTTTTCTCGTTTTTTTGAGTTCTCGAGTTTACAGACAAATGAATAAACTTGTTGATGGAGAAAAAACGACTTACTGAGAAAATGGCCAACTGGAAAAACCAGAATAAAAAAAAAAAA
>JBAJMU010000010.1:3968634-3979697 GCA_037952995.1 Hyposoter didymator
AAAAAAAAAAAAAACGCAACACTCGATCGATACTCGTTCGGTTGTTGTCAAATAATAAGTGCACAGATAAATCGACAATTTTATATACTTAACAAAATAGATAATAGATAACGATGCTTCCCGAGTCTTGTGAACTCAACCAATCAGCATCCTCACCTACAATATCGGAAACCCAAAATTTTCCGTTATCCAAACGATGATGACCCAGGAATGCCTTTTGCCTTGACACTATGCCTTGAAATATCAATTTGCTCATAAAACGTCGTCGAGCACCAAATCGTCAGACAATGTAAACCATCGATGAATGGAACCGTCAAATGGCTTCATAACAAACCATAGAATCTCATGAAACACCATACATCACCGTACCGGACTGTAAAACATCGCGACGGTCCGCACATCGTCACATTACACCATAAAACACCTCACACCCCCACGTCACACCATAAAACACCATAAAGTATCAGACTTTATCATACGACAACAACCATGGTATTATTAATTGAAATTTTATCGTGGGCTGTGTCCATAAGAAACATATTTCGATTATACTTTATCGGTAGTAGCAGGTCCGTGGTCGGAGTGACACTTTTCTATCAAATACATTTATATATGGTGTTTACCAATTTTGAAACTTGGAGAACAGTTTTCGAAAATCGATACAATCGATATAATCAGACGGGAAGCTTAAGGGTGATAATCGATTTATCTCGTTTGAGGAAAAAAGGATTTTTAAAGACTTGAAGTGAGAAGAACGAAGCAATCTCGGGATAGTAAGGAAAATACTTCGAGACGGATCGAAAATTCGAGTCTTGCAAAATGAGGAGTTGCAGCCTCTGTGAACACGTGCTCGTGCTCGTGAAAATAAGTTTTTGCCTTGAAACAAAAGTTTGCTGTCATTCGGGGTTCGTAGAAGGAGACGCAGGGTATATTGCGTTTTAAAAAAATACTAGAACCCTGATGGATAATGAGCATCAACAATCAATTTTCGTAGAACTTGATTGATGACTAAATTTTTTTAAATTTTCTCCTTATTTCACTCGAATTCTGGTCTGCTGAGGTTTTTCACCGAAAAAAAAAGTTTTCCAGTCATTGTCAGTGATTCATTCGCAGTGCCTGTGGCTTCGCCCGCGGCAATGAATATCAATGTTAATGCAACTTTTATTTTTCTAACATCGTTCCTGGGATTTCCTCCTATAGTAATAAAATTTGAAGAATGTTTAGCAAAAATGCTGAAACTTCTCAAGAATTTTATTTATTCACGAAAACAGCTCGAACTTTTTTTTAAATTCAATTTACAACCTCCCGTTGTTCGCCGTCTCGAATTTATCTCCGAATCGGTAATTGTTGTATTTTCGAACAAAAATTCAAATTCTCCAGAGCAAAATAAACAAAATGCATCAGTAATTTTATTCATTTTGAAAATTCATTAAATTCGGTTTTGCAGTTTTCAAGTCGTAATCGTGGCCAAACGAATCCTCGCACTAAAGGTAAAACGTGGTTATTGTTTTAGTTTTAAAAACGTTTTCATAATAGAACTGATAAAGAAGGTGGACGGAATGCGAGTTTAAAAGTCATAGAAGAGTTGAACAAAAAGATAATTGAACCGGGCCGTGGAGGAGTTGGAGTATACAATTGTGGCAAGCTCGCAGGTTTCACGAGGTGCTACTATATAAATAATACTTCGCAGTTCCTCAGATCAGTTGGCCTGTGGCTACCGTACCTGTCGCGACACAATGGAGCATAATCGGTTTTCCCGGGACTGATAATCCGTGTTTCTAATTTTCACTAATTTCCTAACGTCGTGATTTCGGAATATTATTTCATACTTCCCATTTATTTTCTCCCGTATTTTCTGCCAGTTATTTTTGCGATTTTCTCTATTTCGACTACGACTTTTGAATTTTATTCGAAAATAATTGCCTTCCGGAGACTACGAGTGCACGCAGGATGTCACACGATAATTTGGGATTCACGGCCAGCACCGTAAGTTCCCTTTAATAACCATAGGATTTAAGATCTTGTTGAAAAGTCATGTTCGTCTTGCGTTCACGTCACTGACAATTTTAAGCTGGGACGGTGGCTCGGATTCGTTCAGACTTTTCGCACATGTTTATTCCTCATTTTGCTAATAATTCATTACAATTAAACGCCATGATTTTGAAATAGAATTATTAGTTCATCGACTTTAGCGACGTACAAATGATATTCCTCAATCAACCGTGATTTAAGAGTTTGCAAGACAAAACGACATTTCTTGACGTGAAAGAATTTGGAAAAGATATTTTTTATTAGTCGATGTTGCAAAGTTGTTGAAAAAAAAGATTTGACCCAAAAAACGTCATGTATCTGTCGGAGAATAGTTTTTTTCCGGTCAGTGAAATAATAACGATTCTACGAGTGATAAACAATTCACTTGTGGAAAAATTGGTTCAAAATCGATTTCGGAATCGTCAAAATTCTTGAGAAAGAATTCCATTCTGTATTTATCGATTCCATACATTTTTACGGAAATTACCAATGAACGGAGGTGCGTTTTCTTATCTCTTGAGAATTTCACAATGATCGAGATATTGCTGGATGCCACACAGCGATATAAAATGCAAGAACCTGATAATTTTTAAGTGCACTGTGGGAGCGTTATTTATGAGCTGTGAAAAAAACAGTTCAATATTTTATTAATAATTTGTGAGCAATTAAAAAGACGCAGCTCGTCCATGTTTTTTCTGCTTTATCTTTCTGTTATTTGAATTTTCGATCACTTATTGTTTTTTCACGAAAGAGAGAAAGAGAGAGAACCTCGCAATAGTAGGTCAACGGATCAACACGTTCGAAAATGCTCATCCAAATATTCAATGTGTTTGAGCCTAAGAATGTAAAAAGAAAAACTGATTAATTACATCGATTCGGTAGGTGCAGAGAAATTTTAAAAAATAATCAATCATCAATTTGTATCCAACTCACTAAATTGAATGCCTACAATGAAATAATCGCCAGCGATTATTCTCATAGAGTCTATAGAAAGTATAAAGAATACGAAACACCGATGAGAATTATTGGAACGAATAAAAAGAAGAATCACGAGAAATTGAATTATCGATGACAGGAGAAAATTTATTTGTTTTCAGTAGAGAAACACTTGTGGTGTGTCTTGGAAAAGAACGAAGAGATTTTCACAAACCTGAATAGCAAGAACGAGTAATTGTTTTGTTTAGTATGCAGTTTCTGCTTTGATAGATTTTCGTAATGCCGTCGCGGTTGCCTTTTTTGTTTTGTTACGAGAAAACGCAAGCCACGAATGCGTGAACTTGGAACGAAGGAGCTAGGAAAGTTTTCGTTTTCTTTGCTTTATGGACATAATAATGAAGCGGATTATGACGAGTACGTTGCAGAGTAACGACCAGAATCATTGAAACATAAAAATTAAGAAAATGCGTGTAAATTATCATAGCGACACGTGACAACGAAAACGATTGCAATGTTTTTGTGCCGTTTCTTGGAAGCCGATGCGAATGCACGGACGGTTCGAAATCATGAGAAATATTTAACGCGCGGTATTGACACGCGCGAATGCATTAGGCACGTAAGGTCGTCTGGAAGAAAATTCCACAGACCTCGTTCGTCATCGACGTACTGCATATTGGAAAAAAAAAAAATATATATCGATACACGCAGAATGACAAAAGACGAATAACCAGAATTTCGAAACAAATAAAAACGAATAACTGCACCGTTGTTTTTTTCCTTATTATTGAGGAATGTAATCGTCACGTCGAATCGTCTACGTATCGAAAGTTCAATATTTTCTTGACAAACAATAAGAATCGACGACTGTCGATACGCCTTGATAAAATCTGCAGAATGCATTTGGCCCGCGCAACGATAAGATTTTTATTGCATTCCAGCTTCTGTTGTTTCGCTGGATTTCCCCCGATTTTTGGGCTCCATTTCGATGCCAATAAAGGTTCTTTTACTGATAATAGAAACCCTTATCATCGCGAGACTCTCGCGTTCGTTGTCTATCTGCATTTCTGTCCCGAACAAAAGTCTCAAGAACGTGTAATCGCCTTCTTTTTCAATTAAAAGTTCGATACGCGCGTCCTCAAAGCAATCGAATGACTTCAAGTGCATACTTTCGAATAAAAAATTGAAATGGCAGTCTCGATCGGGACGTTGTACTCCAAATTGTACATTTAACAAAGGTCAACCTCCTAAAGATCGTCTGTAGTAAGCATTTACTCTTAAATTTAACTCACACTTGTGCTCACTCAGGAGCACATGCTCGTGTATATACAGAGGAGAGTTACAATGAGAGTCGTATGTGAATGAAACAGGTTGCGCCATTCACCAAGGCCGTCACGGTTATACACATTTATTATTCGCCTGGTGAACGTTTACTCGTAGTAGCGATGGAATACGTGCTCTTTAATCAAATATCAGACCAGGTCCTTGTCGCCTCTGTTCGCGGAGAGACCGGAAATTTGTATTTTGTTGATAGTTTCCGTGTCGTTGAACGTCACCTATATAATTTCCTTTTTTTATTGCCCGTTTAAAGGTTCGTTACTGACCTTGTGTTTATTTATGTTCAATGCCAGAAGACGCGATAAAGATTTTCTACGGATGACAATTGACTTGATTATCGCCAATTATAATTTTTAGTATGAAATTCTTTTATTAGCGGAACGTGTTATGTCATACCGTGTCAATTGTGCGATATTTTTACACTCCGTTTCATCGAGATTTATTAAAACTTGATACTCGCGTGATGTTTTCTATTTTTTCTTTTTTTTTCAGGCCATTTTTCATGCGTTAACATTCTTTTTACTGAAAATCTGTTCCAAGAAGTTTGATCTTTGAAAAACTACGATTTCAAACTCGAGATCCATCAGCCGCCTGATCCATTTGAATTAGTTTGACTCGGCGAGCTACACAATTTTTTTTTGTTTTCTAGCAATCGCCCTGGAATTTAATTCTCGGCGGTTTTGTTGGTTACGAATTCGAACACGAAATTAATTTTAAAATAACGGTTTTGTAATTAGAAAGCGATAAAAAAATGCGTTCACAAAGAGTCGGAGCATTCGATCCAATCATGATACACTTTTATCAATTCAAACGATAAAACTGATGGAAATGCCAAGACTGAGCGGAGTTGGAAATAAAGATGGTATCCTGATTGATAGAGTTTTTCCACTTGGAGTAACGTCTGGCATACAAATGAGCCTCGTGTTTGGCAGTCGTGTAACACCGATGCTCTGCAAACCGGAAGTTAATAATTTTATCAAAGTGGTTAAGTGTTCAACAATTTTCAATGCTGGCGCGATTTATCGGCAATTCAAAGTGGCTGATGGCACGTAGTCCGTATCACCGGACAATAGGTTCAAATCACTGATGGTACAATAGAATAAGCTGGTGAAACTTTTGTGGCGATTCAAAGATTGCAGAGAATTACGATCGTACGCTTTTTCGTGCGAACGACGGTGTTGGAAATTTCAAATAGGAAATAATCGAATTGCTGGATACAAATTGATCAACGTGGTGGAACGTCGTGAAGATGGTGGCATTTCAAGCAGTGAGAAAGAATCGGAGAGTTCCGAAAGCCAGAAAGTCTTTAAAAAAACTTTCTTTTTTTTTTAAATTTAGGAACTCGCCTTTAAAACCGTTTATGACCTCATCTAATTGAAAGTGTTATTACCGTAATTCACAGACGTATTATTTAAGAAACGCTAGAATATAATAGGGACCATCGTTCTGATTTAGCGTTGTGAGAAACTCAAGCATGGTGCTTAATTCACTGAGAATGAAAATGACCTTAGAGGAATGAGAAATACGTGGTTGGCACCGCGTGCTCTGTCAAGACACCTGATAAGCCACTTTTTGCAAGTCAAGTTTTGCAAAGTATGCATGTTCCCTGGACATCATCGAGCTGCTTATAGCTGAACTGATGCATCGCCTTAATTGATGGAAATTCCATGTTTCAAAACGCTACTATCTTTTGAAAAAGCTCGTACATGGAAGGAAATTATTAGACGTGCAGTATTCTTTCGGGTCTTTTTTCAGGAACGTTTCAGGACTTATTATCATTATAATCTTCGCTCACGACGTCAATCGTCCACATTGTTTATCTTTCGTGTATAAAAAAAGGCCTTCGGCATCAATATGCGAGTGTGTTGTGTTCCTGAATGGCATTTGTCCGTCCCCGAACGTTGCTCTCACGATCTGTTCGGCGGCCGAGTACCTGATGTGACCTGGGTCTTGATTTTGTTCAAGGGTGCTGTTCGGTCTTGACTGGAAGTGTTTTATTATCGACTTCCTAACCGCGCGGGCCATTAAATAATGTACTAAAATTTTTTGACCACCGACGATTGACTCGATTGATCCATTTTTTTTCACAAGGTTGCACACGTGGATTATGAATTTTAATGATAAGCTATTAAGAGACGATAAGATTAATGATACCGAAGGATGTCGAATGATCAACGTATCGTAGGTCAACATATTCGTCTCGAGAGTCGAGAATTCTTGGAACGAGTCAATGGCTATGAACTTTTTCCTTCAACTAATCTGAGATTCTCTTCAAACTTACTTTCAATTTGAATTTATTTCCTTAACGCGATTCTTCATAGGTTGACGATTAAATGTTTTTAAACCTGACGATTTTCTTGTTTTTCGTCGAAAATTGAATTTTTGGTGCAAATGATTGCCGCCATTTACACAAAAGTACAAATATTTTCCAGAATTGAATTTTCATTAAATTTACGCATTACGAGTTTTAAAATTACGGCTATTTTCGAACATTCACCGAGATAAGAAAGCAACAATTTAGTGTTGCTTGGTTGTCGAAACAAAATGATTCTCAGAGCGATGCTTTGGTGAACGCCTGCATTGCATTGAAGCAAAGGTATGTAATATTAATTAAAGTCATACAGTGTAAAGAGGAACAAATAGATTAAGCGATTACACTATCAGGAAAATCCGTCTTACGGTATGAAATCGTGTCGAATAAAAAACGTTGAGGGGAAAGGCGTGCAGGCAGCGATAATTACGAAACTTGAGATTTTCGAGTTATTGCTTAAGAGAGACCGATTCGAGCGAGGATTTTCGTGCAGCAACTCTCTGCAGACTAGTTGTAGAAATCTTTATTGAAGAGCACGAAACGCTGTATCATTATTTTATAACATGATGATAAGAATTGGTGCCATTAAACTCGTGGATGACGTTGTGCTGACCGAATGAGCATCTCTCGAGGTGTCAGACACCGCAATTTGTAATTGACGTTTTTTTTCCACTATAATTGCAAGATTTGTAGAACGTAAACGAAAAATATGAAGAAAACAAAACAGAGTCTCGAAAATCAAGTGAATTATAAAATATTCCACAAATTCTTTATCGACAAGTTTAACATTTCGTGAAAACTAAATGAGTCTCATTACGTTAATAAACTCGATTAACTTTTATACATCACTTTTTATTCGAAGCTTATTCACACAATCAGACTGCTATCCCCGCCCCATAAAATCCACTGGCCTCTCAGTCATAATGTAACTGTAGTTCACTCCTATTTTCACACAATTGTTTTCTGCCTAAGCAAGATTTTTTTAATACCGTACTATAAAAAAGATTATAGCATTTTTTTTTCTTCCAAAAAAAACCGGTTTTTTTACAGCGATCATATACTCTGCAAATTCAATTTACGTGTTCGATGTCTGAACAGCTTGTTTGTCTCTTCAATCCCCCCTTTTTTCGCCAAAGTCTCACAATAAGCTCGTTAAAGTCTTAAAAGGTTGAAGATCAGTAGAAAAAAGGTTGAAATTAATAATTGTGTTGTTTCTCGATCGCCCAAAATTAAAATAGCTACCAAACTGCCAGGATATCGACTCCAGCACGCTTTGGCTGGCTTACTCACACTTTATTGTCCTTCCTGACCAACAACTTTTATCGCTTCAAATTTCATCCATTTATTGATGAGATATTGTAAACAACTTTGCATTTACTCATTCGGGAGCTCAACCCTCCTTCCTCAACTCATTTTCTCTCATTTTTTTTATTAATAATAAATTACAAGTTAATAACTTGGATTTTACTTGATTTTTTGGATCGATGCATGTATCCACGATTAATTGTATACTCACGATGATTTGCCATGAAGAAAGAGAAGGAGAGAGTCGTTAAATGAGCAAGTAGTACGTGTTGCCGGAAAATTATTCGTCATTATCCATGGTCGTTGAAAAAAAGGTGTGTCTTTAGGATTAGCTTGAATACTGGTTGGTTCATAGGTCTCTTACTCACAAGATATCTGGTTTAAACTCGATAAATCTGGAAATCTTACAACACATACGTGCAGATTTTCTCGTATGTATATAATAACTATGTATATGTATACTGGCCCGTATAATCAATGACACAGCTGGATGTTTACAAATTGCTGGAGAGTATAGAGTCGATGGTGGTTGTTCCTTGTATTTGTAATAATCATGGATAGATCTCGTGCAACTAGTCTCTAATAATATGGTCGAGTTTGTATTAAATCATCGCCCTCTCTCGTGGCGCTGGTCATTCGCTGCGAATTGTGCAATGCTCAAGAGTTTGTACCTCGATTCTCTTTATACTTTTGTATCAAACTTTACAACTTTGTGCACGATGTACTTTCGAAATGTAAAATGAACAATTATGAGAATTCATTATTGCAAACGTACTTTATCGATTTTCAAACTTTGAATAAACGGAAAATTCTGGTTTTTGGTATTAAACACAGTTTTGCCGGATTGTTTATAATTTCGAAACTCAAGTTTACTGGCATTGCCCCCTCCGTAACCCAGAGATTTCCGGAGTGATTACCAAATCCCGTTTAAAAATTTTCCACCGAAAACATTGGAATTAGTTTCATCCGTAAACCATTCGATAATCTCGGAACGAAACTGCCGTCGGCGATGGGATACAACTAAAGGAATTTTACGAGTGGGGAGATAAGTTTTAAAAATCACTAAACACACCAGAGCCATATCTTGAACGATCGTTCCGGAATTTATTTCGTAACACGATAGTTCAATCACTACCAAAACTGGCGACCCAATGTTCACTCGATTCCTTTGTATTTTTTGCCCTTAAGTTATTCGAACAGAAAAAATCACATTGTTTGCCATTTTTACGAAATAAAAAATTGATGACGAGCGAAAAAATGACGATTTTTTGAATGGAGTCAAGTGGCAGCTTACGTTTCGCTCGGTCACGCTCATGAGTAACAACGATAACTCATAAATCTGGAACGTAATCCTCGATACACATCGTATTTACAACATTTCATTAATTTCATGATCGGAATTTTCGGGATTCCTTTGCTTATCTGTTGCCAAACTCGTTGCTGACGTCTTTCGTGAGATCATCCAAAAACCATGGAAAAATTTGATCGAAATATCAGTTTGATGGGAAAACGTCTGGGGTCGTTAAAAAGTGACAAAAAAAATTTGGCTCTATGACAATGCACCCGATGCTTGATTGGGTCTGGCCGAATCGTGCCGTTTCCACTTCCTGGATACGATTTGTTACGCTGGTTTTTGCCCTTCCCGCAACGAGGCTGTTGAATTATTCTCTCAATCGTGAAACAGTTGTTCATTTCCTTATATTCTCCTCAGAACTTGAGACTGTGTAGACATTGATTCTGTTTGAATTATTATGAAAAAAATGTCGTCACAATCATCGAGACGCTGCGTGAAATTGTTCCTTGAAAAATTTGGAATCTCCGTTATCGTTCTTCGGCGAATTCGGATGAAAATACCGTTCAGACATTCGATCGAGCTTCCTTGGTTCTGGAGCCAATGAAAAGTAGAAAGTTTGGTTACGAGTTTCTGCCGAAAATGCAGAAAAAATCGGAAGGGCTGATGATTTTTGTCAATCAATCGTCAATAAGGAAAACAAATATGTTTTTCGATTCTTTACGTCACGTTAAAAAGAATCAGGAAATCCTATCGACATTGATCTCAAAGAAAAGCGATATCGACATCAGTGATCCGATACTCAATTTGCACTCGAGTTTCCTATCAGCACTTCTCGAGGAGAAAATCTCGAGCACCAACGATAACTCACCAAGGATTGGAAGCCACTGCTTGTTGTCGATGATGTTCATATTGTTTTCTTGTTGATTGAATGTCTTTGATAGAATCTTCATATCAGATAATCCTTATCGAACCTGAGGTTAACGAATTGGTCATTTGTGAATTTTTAATTTAATTGTTTGAAGAGATTGTTGTCGATTAACGAATTTTTCCATCCGATTGCTCATTCATCATGCAACGAGGTTTCCAGGTGTTGTCGGAATCGTTTCCCAAAATTCGAGCAATGGGCAAACTGCGCTCATCCTCTGCGGAGTAAATATTTCCTGGAATTCGTTTTGCTTGCAATTATGACCAAAGAAAATTCCACTGTTTCGAAACGTTCTCTGGAATTATGAATTGGCGTGTCAATGCTATTGTCCGCGACGAACTGTCGTTCCTCGGAAGAATCATTGACCCGCGGTAAGTTGATCTTTGCAGATTATATTTAAAACCAATAATCACCATTCAACGTAAAATTAATAACCCGAGCAGCCAAAAAATTGACAGAATTCCTAAAATCGCTTTAAAGTCGTAACAATGATTTTTAAAAGGCTGTGGAATTTTAGAGGACTCTGCACTTTTGAAAAGGAGGAGGAGAATAGCTGTCGATCTGTGGCGTTAAAAATATAGAATCGTCATGATGACATTTCATTGGCTAATGAAGAACGAGATTCTCTCGACCCACTAATCACTTTGAAAATAAGCTCCGAAGTCTCGAATGCTCATGTTAATTAATTTGAACAGTGACTTTGTTTTTTCACGATTTCGTCATCTTGCCCCATTCTGGTCCGGAAGTCCTTCGATGTTACACAGGTCTCGCCATATCTTGTAATCTTCTTATACATAGATCGATTTCGTTTCAAGAGCTTCTCGTAAACATAAGGATGTGATGGAGAATTTGATTAAAATGTGATGCACTCGAAGTATCGATAGCGAGAGGAAGAGAGAGAGAGAGAGAGAGAGAGAGAGAGAGAG